>PVJA010015026.1:0-46214 GCA_004027025.1 Myocastor coypus
AAGAATTAATGAATCCAAAAGCTGGTTCTTTGAAAGATTAAATAAGATTGATAAGCCCCTAGCTAACCTCATCAAAAAGAGGAAAGAAAGGACTCAAATTCAAGCAATAAGAAATGAAAAGGGTGAAATTACTACAGACCCAGCAGAGATACAGAGAATCATAAATAGTTACTTTGAGAATCTCTACTCTCACAGAATTTATCATAAAACTAAATATATGCATAATAAATTCCTGTGCATTACTGATTGTTTATCATATCTTGCTGAGTGGCATTCTGTTTCAATATAAAGTATCGTCCTTTGTTTACAAAGAACTTTTAATTTAGAAATTTGAGCAGTTTGTTTTAGTAAGTCTTTGATATGTGTGTCAAGGAATGGATTATCCCAAGAAATGAGAAGTAATTTGTTTAAAGGGTACTTGCTTCTCTTTCTTTCTTTCTTTCTTTCTTTCTTTCTTTCTTTCTTTCTTTCTTTCTTTCTTTCTTTCTTTCTTTCTTTCTTTCTTTCTTTCCTTCCTTCCTTCCTTCCTTCCTTCCTTCTCTTTTCTTTTCTTTTCTTTCTGGTGGGATTGGGGTTCGAACTCACGACTTTGCACTTGGCAGGCAGGCACTTGTGCCACAGAGCTATCTCCCCGGCCCCACTAATGCTTTGATTTCAAGTGAGAAGAATCAGATACACTTGCTTCATTCATTATAAAGGATTTTTTCTATGTCTGGAAGACATTATTCTAGACTTTGGAATGAAGTAGTGAACAGAATACTATCCTGTCTTTTTTGGAGTTAACCCTTTCAAGGAAACAATGAGCTAGTTGGTGTGTGTGTGTGTGTGTATGTATTCATATATACACAGCTGCTGATGTAGAAAATTAGGGGATAAAAATAAATCATGGTAACATGGTAGTTAGCAACCCATTGGGTCAGATCTTATTTAAATAATATATTCGTAGAAGTCAAAGAAGAGGTATTTGTTTGCTAGTAATGATAACTACTAAGCCAGCAGAACCTATGAGTAAAGCATATTCCTGGGTTAGGAACCAGCAAGGTTAAGGTCTTGAGACTGGCACAACTTTAAAGCATGTAAGGGACTGTAAGACGCACAATAGATAGCAAGGGATAGGAAAAATGCGAAGAGGGATTAATAAGATTAGGAAAATAAAATGGCCAGATTTCCTAGGACCTTATAGGGCCCAATAAGTAGTACAGAATTTATTATAACTTCATCTAGGAGTTTTGAATAAGTAGTGATATCATTTATCTTTTGAAAACACTAGTATGGCCGTTGAGTGGACATTATACTCTGAGGGCAGGTGTTGAGAGTAGAGTAAGAGACTTTTGTGACTCTGGTAGTAGATTGGTGATGTGATGGTGATCTTCTGATGGTGGGGTGGCAGAGAGGTCTGACTAATGATATAGCTTGAAAAAAAATAGTTGGCAGAATTTCCTGCATGATTGAATTTAGGGTAATGGTGGGGAGCCCAGATAGGAATCCATCCTTGGTTTGTATACCAGGGGCCTTGGAATGTGCTGGGGTGGAGTGGGGTACATAAGTATAATTAGGGAAAAACATCTGAACAGTTTCATAGGTTGGTCAATATGATTAAAGAAAGGTGAAAATCTCATTTGAGGTTTTTTGATGATGAAAAAAGATGGTGGACAACAAGGCTTTGAGGTCAAGATGCAGAGGAGGGTCTAGGAAAAACAATTGAGAAGAAATAGCCTGGGAGAGATGAGGAAACTGGCAAGAGTTCTGCTTCTGGAATTTGAATGAGGAGTATATTTTAAGAAAGAGGGCATAAGCAATGTTTGATGTTCCAGAAAGAAGTCTAGAGGAGCTGAAGACTAGACCTCACCCCTGCTTTGGAGAAGTAAAAGTTAAAGCTGTTGATGGTTTTGATAAAAGTACTTGCATTGTAGTAGTGAAGTGAAAGTCTGAAGTAGATTAAAGGGGAAGTGAAGACAGTAAATAATGCTAACCTTCAAAAAAAAGGAGAAGTACAATGATGGGACCAAAACCTGAAGGTACATTTGAAGAGTATTATTTTATATGTTAAATGAGAAGTTTTACAGTGTTTATATATTAATAACCCAGTTAAATAATTGGTAAAGAAGAGTATTAGACTATATTCATATTGTTATGGTTTATGTCTAGTTGTCCCCACAAAGCCTCATGCAGTCATGGGGCGGGGACTTCTATAGATTAAGACTTGACTCATGAATCACTTGGATTATGCGTTTTAGTACTGATCTAGAGTTTGAGACTTGATCCATGATCCCTGCGATTATGTGTTTTAAGTACTTCTGGGATTATGGGTGTAGCTTAAGGTGGGTAGGCTGACGCAGAGAGCCTGAATGTAATATAGAGACAGACTGTGCTGGCGCTCTCTGCTCCCCTGGTTGGTTGGTTGCCTCTGTTGCCATTGTTGCTGTTCTGCCGCCATGAACTGCTGCTCTCTGCCATGTGCCCCTCAGCCTTGGAGCTTGCTTAGTATGGACTGAAACCTCCAGTAACTGTGAGCTAAATAAAATAAACCTTTCCTTCCTTCATTTTGAGTGTCAGGTATTTGTCCCAGTAATGAGTAAAAAGTAACTAAGACACATAATAAAAGCTATTCTTATTTAATAGAAAAATATAGGCATATAG
The DNA here is from genome assembly GCA_004027025.1 of Myocastor coypus. Lineage (NCBI taxonomy): Eukaryota > Metazoa > Chordata > Mammalia > Rodentia > Myocastoridae > Myocastor > Myocastor coypus. Next base: position 2,641 of record PVJA010015026.1, read on the forward strand.
TTAAGGACTCTTTCCATTCTGGTAGTATCTTTATCGCCTGTATTTTATTTTCTCTGACTGTTTCCTAAAGATTAGCTCTGTCAGAGTCACAGGCTTACTTTTTCAGGCTTATAAGCAAACAGTATTCTCTTTCAGCTCTTATGAGAAAAGTGCCAGGAAGTGACTTAGATCATGTGGCCAGACATAGACCTTTGATGTGACCTCCAGATGGGCTCTTTCCCCCAGGTGATTAGGAAGTTTGCCTCAGAAGAAGGCAGAGAGAGGAGGACTTAGCTGTCTTCTAATTATTACACTATTACAGATTGATAAGCAAGAGAAATGAGATGAGAAGAATAGATTGAGGAAAACCTCAAAAGGTAATTCTGGATGCAGGGTTAGGTGGGTGGGTAGCGTCTGCAGCCTGGATCATATGATACATTGTATAGCTACTTTTTCTGAACAGTCTGAAATGTTCTTGTCACTTGGAGCTCAACACTTTTAGACTGTAAATAAAGTTGTTTTATGGGCATAACTCTCACCACTGGAACCCAAAATCATCTTTGCTATTAAAGATTTCAGTATTGCCTGATACTTTAAAAAAAAAAATCTTTTTATTTATATATTTGGTACAGGGTCTCGCTATGCAGTTTGGACTCATAGTGATTGTCCTGTGTTAGCTGCCCCAGCACTGGGATTACAGGCATGCGCCACCAATGCCCAGTCTGGGAGGCTGGCTCGATGTGGGGTGGGCATGGCATTCAGTACTGGGGACCAAACCTTATGCTTGCCTGACAGCTGCTTAGATCACTGAACTATCTCCCCAGCCCTGCCTCACATTTTTTACTTTGATGAGGTTGAAACCATGGCTGACTTCTCTCAGGCGTATGCATCATTGAGCATGTCTATATTGTGAAAAATGAAACTGTATTTATTGATTGATTGATTGATTGATTGATTGATTGATTGATTGTCTTTTTGAGACAGGGTCTTGTTATGCAGTTCAGGCTGGCCTTGAGCTCACTTGTGTCGCCCAGGCTGGTCTTGCACTCTCACCGATCCTCCTGCCTTAGCCTCCCTACTGCTGGAATTACAGGCGTGTGCTACCATGCCCAGCAAAACTATACTTTAAAAAGGATGCTTATGTTAGGAGAAAAATGAACTTGAGGTAACAAACCAAAGGTTATTGTCCATGTAGAGTAAGTGTGGAAATCTTGAAGAAAAGATGCCTTCCAATTATCTGTACATTCAGGAAGGAAAGTTTATTGGCACATAACCTAAACATTCCCAAGGGGCAAATGGCCGTTTGTAATAATCACTATCAGATACTGGAATGCTTCAGTGCATACGAATAGGGGAAGCTTTTGTGTTCTGTAGCTTCATATTGTGCTGCATGTGTTGTGTTTGTGTTACCAAGGCCCTCCTCTCTCAAGAAGAAAGTGTAATGTCTGTAAAATTAGAAAGTCAGTGAGTATAATTAAGGTTTGTAATGGCACCCAGACAAAATATCTAGGAGGGCATTTCTTGGTGAAATTACAAAAGGTTTTATAAAACCTTTTTTATTAAACATTATCATACAAATAGTTATAATTTTTTACTGTTACCAAATCTAAGAAAAATGAGAGGATTGTAAACTTGAACCCTCCCCAGATGACTTAGAGCCTATGTTAAAAAGTGGGAAGAAAAGGATGGGGATATAGCTCATGGCGTGGATCCCGGTTCACTCTCCAGAACTAGGGGTTGAGGGAAAGCTGGGGCTTTTGAAACCTGCCATAGTTTTGGATCCTTTATCTCAGTGGTTCTCAACCTTTCTAATGCTGTGACCCCACAATACAGTTTCCTCATGTTGTGGTGACCCCAAACCAAAAAATAATTTTAGTGGCTACTTCAAAACTGTAATTTTGCTACAGTTATGATTTGGAATGGCTTTAGTTGACCCCTGTGTTTTGTTTGTTCGACCTCTGCTGGGGTCAAGACCCACAGGTTTAAAACTGCTGCTTTATTTGCTGCTTATTTGACATGTGGACTTGGATGCTAAACTTTCTGGGCCATAGATTCCTGATTCATGCATTAAAAGTTTTAATAATGTTTTTCTTAATTGTCCATAAATATTTTAATATTGAAACCCCTATAGAATATTAACAGATAAAAGTTACATAGTTTTACATAAATATTGAGAAATTAACACCATATTTAACATTGTAGTAAGACAATCGATGACATTTTGTGATATACTTTAAATATTTTTGTTTTGTTTGTATTAACATTTTTAATCAAATATCTCTTATTTTTCATTTTTAGTTTTTTATTATAGACTTTTAAGAAATATTGAGACAATTTCAAAACACTTTAGTAGGACAGCTACAATAACTGATATAATACATGTTGTCTTCATGGTAGTTGTTCAGAGTTCAACATGCAGACATGATAACTCTTCTAAACACTGTTGGTACAAATATTTCTTCTCACTGAACTAAGAGAAAGTAGTTGTATACATAGAGCAATATTCCATGATAGTAGTAGGTAATTGGCAGAATTAGCAATGTCGAAAGTTGTTGACTTCAGCCTTTTACAGCTCAGCATACTAATCTGGCTTTACTTTCTATGCCTTGTAGTTCAACTTTCCCACCTTGTGATTAAGGCCAAGTTGAAGCAAGATCTATATAACAAAACATGTAGTTTTTGTAGCTGACAAGGTCAGTCAGAACCCCTCAGGATTTACCTTGAAACCATATACAGCATTTTGTAGAACTTTCTTCAGTGTTAGCTGTCTGGATGAATCATGGCCATTGCTTGACCAGTTTGCTCTCTGTGAAAGCCTGAATGTTTCTCTCTAAGTGACTCTTCCTTAGGTACATTGTACATCATTGATCCCTTTCCTCTGTGGCCCCATAATCTCCTTGAACAGGAAATTTGGGATACCATTGAGTTATAGGATGTTATAGTATCAGGCCTCTTATGTCTTGAGCCCCCACTGACCTTGAAGGGTGAGGGCCAAAATAATTGGCTATCCTTGTAGCTTTTCTTTTTCTCTAATTTTTGGTCTGCAAATTTAGGTTCTTAACCCTCCAGAAGAGAAGCTTAGTGATACTATTACTCTATAACATAGGTACTTGTACTTCTGAACCTACTTCATAATATTATCAAGAGAACTTCATGATATAATTTATGAAGTTTTTAGTTCAGCTAAGTGGAAGTTGTCAAATGTTCAAAAAATGATAGCTACTAGTATTATTGATGTCTCTGTATGCACAAAAGATCTTTTTAATTTGAAATTTTTTTCCCAAAGTGTTTGGATGGTTTCCTTTTAAAGACTTTTTAGAGTAGTATGTAATTATATTAAATATAAGAGATGAAATTTTATGTGATACTTGACTATGCTGTTTTTGGGGGAGAGGAGGTGGTACCAGGGATCCAACTCAAGACCTTCCACTTGGCCAAGGAAGCACTTAAGGTGTTGAACTACTTCCCTGGTCCCGTTTTGTATTTTTAATACATCAAGTGTCTAGTTTTATAAGATTGCCTTTTATAGATGAAAGGAGCATGTAAATACATGCACTTTAGTTTTTAATGATCACCTTTTGCAGATTTACAGGTGCTTAGTCCCTAAAGCTATCCTGCCAGCCCTGACACATGTGTTTTGTGGAAGGCTGTGTTAGCTGGGTGGACATGGGGGATGCCAGTTTCTTTACTTCCCTGTTGGTAGCTATATCTAACCCTTCCTATTCCTTTCTTCTCATTACTGACACCCTGCTGCTATCAAAAGCTTTTTAAATTTAATTTAATTTAATTTTTTAAATTTTTATTTCCTAGCCCCATGTTTGTACGCTTCAGTTTCTATTATAGTATAGTGGTGTGCTGGGTGGGGGCTGCCAGTAGAAAGGAGGAGGGGTAGAAAGGGACATTGATTTGGTGCAGAATCAAGAACCCTAATTCCTATGAAGGAAATTCCCTTATTAGCCACAAGCAGTAGAAATTGAAAATGAAAAGCATGTGGTCTCCTCCCAGTATACCCTTGTTATAGTTTGTGTCTAGATGATACTCAAAGCCTCATGCATTCATCAATAGACCTTTAATAGATGATTGGATGATGGGGCCTGATACTTCCCAGTGGACTACTCTGCTGTGATTTTGGGAGGTGAAGCCTAGTTAGATAAGCAGAGTCACTGCAATGTGGACTACACAGGCTTATCTCTTTTCTGTTCTTCTCTCTATCCCCTCTCTACGTCCAGCTGCCTTGCATTTGCTATTGCTCCTCTGTCATGCTGCCTTGTCCTGGGGTCAGCCAGCTGTGGAGTGAAACCTCTGTAAACTGTGAGCCAAAATAAATTTTTTCTCCTTTAAGTTGTGGAAGTTAGGTATTGTGTTTCAGCAATGAGAAAGTAAGACAATCGTACACGTCCGCATTCGCAGATCTCCTGAAATTTGGTCCCACTTACCATCATGTGGCCACTCTCACCTGTCCCCAACCACCCTCTTTGCTGAAGATCCCTGCTCCAGTTACAAATCTCCTGGCTCTTGAAATCTCATCTTTGAGCTGTTAGAGCACCTCTTCAAAGTTGTAGAAGTCTCTTTCATGGTGAAGAGCTGGCATAGCCCCACTGAATTTTTATTACTGTCGCCAAGCCTTTGTAGGTCCCAGTGTGTTCTTAATGATTCTAGGAGAATCCTAAGTCCATTATCCCAATTGACTGTGGCATATTCCTTATTTATAACATTTTACTCTTGTTTGTTACTATTACTGTAGGTCTGGAACATTTGTGTTTTTTTATTTGTTTATTTTTTAAACTTTATTTTTTTATATTGTGACTGGCTCAGTCTGCCCTGGGGGTGCGGCTGGCACAGCATGTGGTGCTGAGGATCGAACTGCAGTCTGTGCAGCTGCCTATGCTCACCTAAGCAGGCGCTTCAGACTGCAGAGCTATCTTGCCAGTCCATTTGTTTGTTTGTTTGTTTATTATTTTAGGGAAGGGTCAACAGGATATTCAGGGCCTCACTACTAGATAAGACTCCTAGTGATCAGCCTGTTTGCAACCTTCCAAGAGCTGGGATTACAGGCACGTGCTACTGGCAGCAGGTCTGGCATGGCAGACTTGGGGATCGAAACCCTGGCCCCTGCACCTGTTTGCAGGCTCTTTAGTCCTCTAAGCTATTTGGCTGGCCCTGAAGCATTTGTCTTGGAGAAAGAACATTTTAGGTTTTAGAGTTAATGAACTGTTCTATATCAGAAGCCACTTATCTTAGCAGTGGCCAAATTGGAGTTCAAATTGTCACTCAGTTCTGAAACAAGTGAGATCATATGTGTGATCCCTTGGCTTTTCTTGGTGAGGGATCTCTATAATAGCTATCTTTCAGAGGTGACTCTGGGGTTATGTGGAAATGTGTATAAAAGTGTATAGTAGAATATAAAGACCTATATTAAAGGAATATGGCATTTTTTAGTGTTAGTGTCCAGTGTTAGGTATAATAGTAAGTTCTTGTCCTCTGGAATACTTCGTCTAGAAGGTAAGTTGGGCATGGACAGTTACATTATAGCATATGGTCATTCCTGTGGTGGATATATGTACATCAGATACGTGTGATCAGAGAACACTAAGAAGAGTACGGATAGTCTTTAAATGAGGGATTAAGTATGAGGGATGAGAGATGCTTTCTGAAGGAAGGAGCTCCTGATGTGAGGGAGAAAGACAAAGGAGGTGGTCAGACTTTCTGAGTCGGAGTGCCCTGGAGCATAGGGGAATACAGTACATTCAGAAAGCTGACCAGACCACCCTGAATGCACCCAACCTCATCTGATTTGGGGAGTTGGGCAGGGTCAGGCCTGGTTAGAATGGCAGGACTGCCAACTGTCCATTGAAGCCGCCTACTCTCATTATCAGGATCAGAAGCAGTGTTATTGTGCAGTTGTCAGTGAGTCCAGAAACAGGATTTTTCTGAAACTACCTTTGATCATTTACTGATGGTTATAAACCTAATTCAGAATTTTACCACTTCACGTTTTTAGATTCAGTATGATAATAAAAATGCCTATTTCAAAAAGTTGCTGTAGTGATTATTTGAAGTGTTTGCAAATCTCCTGATGTATAATACATGCTTAATGTTAGCAGCAGTTGTTGCTGATCTGGAAGTTGTTATAGTGACTTTTTTCTTCTCAATATTCTACATTTTGCTCTATGTTAACTGTTTAGTTAACAGTGTTTAAACACCGACTGTCTTCTGTTGTTTTGTACAGTGATACCTCAGTTAATGAACTTCATTTATTCCATGATTCAGGGAAAATGGCCACATTTGGTGCACAAAGGATGACCATGGTTGTGTGCATCACATGATGCAGAGTTTGAAAACAATAAAATTTGACCAAATGTGTCTGTTTTCAAACCAGATTGGTAAGAAACAAAAGCATTCATGAATTGAGGTACCACATCATTATAGAAACAAATTTTGAATGAATTTTAAAGGTGAACTAGCTGAACATACATTGTTTGTATGTTAATTGACTGAGCCAGAGTTAAATAACATTACTATGATAGTTTTATGGATTGATCACTCAAGCTGTGTCATGAATCAGGTCTCTCTCCATTCCAGAGTTCTTTCTCATAGTCTTGAAATAATTTTCCAGAAATTACCCAAGATACTTTGCATTAAGTACATTAACTGAGGTACCACTATGCATAATGGTGATAACATCCCCCACAATTTCAAGGAGAAATTGTAACAGTGTAGAAATTGACATTTGGGGAGAATATCAGGGAATCGATATGATCAAATCAAATATATGTATGTGTGTGTGTGTGTGTGTGTGTGTGTGTGTGTGTATGAAAATGCACGATGAAGCCCACTACACTATACAGTAAATAGCACTCTTAATAAAATATTGCAGACTACGTTATAAAAAGGAATACTATATCTTTTTCTTCCTGCCTTTTGGGAGAACTGTTACTAAGCAAGAATACATGTGAAGAAGTAATGAGAGGGCAATAAGCGAACTGGGTAATTCATAAATATCACATCTTTGCCATCAAGAATTTCTTATGAAGGTGGATATTTCTGTTTATTTGAATCTCTCTATTGAAACATAAAAGTAGATTTTCCTAATACTTAGTATCGGTGTTTGAAAAGGCTCCCGTGAGTAGTGAAAATTTTTAGGTTTAGTAAAATAAACAATCAGAGATAAAGTAGAGAGTGAGGGAAAGAGTTTCATACTGCAAAAGTGGCATGCCTAGATCCTAACGGCTCGAGTACGATCTGTTCTAAGAATTGAAATGCCTGAAACACAAAAAGCCAATACAGGATTCAAGGCCTTGTCATGAGAATAAGGTATTGAATAGGTATATCAAAGAAACTGGTGAAGGAAATGAACCTCATCCACAAAGTAAGTCTGTTCTTTTTGGAATTTTGTTGTCTTAACGATTCACTAAATGAATTAATGAAGTAAATGCACTTATCTATTTTTTTTTCACTTATCTATTTATTAGGTAGAGTTATATAGGTTTTATCAGCCTTCATCTGTGTTACTGTGTTTTTGTACTCATTTACTTTTCCTTCTATATTGCTTCACATCAGCTTGAGCAAATATTTCAGTGTGTTGGGAGTTTTGCTGTTGAACAATTGGAGAAATGACAGAGTAGCTTATCCTGATTTTTGGCTGAGATTGTTGTGTGGGTATGTGAAGTGCAGCTGCACTGTGGGTTTCTTGGCAGTTGAGGCAGTACAATTCTCCATGTAGTTCATCTTGAATAGAAAGAAACTTAAGTGCAAGAGAGCTACTTTGAATATATTAAAATTCAGCAGAAGCACACAAGTCTGGGCCATTAGCTCATATCGTCACTTATATGGTTAAGTGAATCCAGCCACCATGGGCTCATAGGCTTGGTGATAAGAATACATGAGGAAGAGATCACTAAAAACCAGTCAAATCTTTGTCAAGATAAAATTGTTGTCTACCACATATAATCTTTAAATGATGTTTTTGTTAATTATGATATACTGATTTTTGAGCTGGGCGTGGTGGCGCACGCCTGTAATCCCAGCACTTGGGAGGCTGAGGCAGGAGGATCGATGCAAGTTCGAGACCAGCCTGGGCTACAAAAGTGAGCTCAAGGCCAGCCTCAACTGCATACTGAGACCCTGTCTCAAAAAGACAAAAAAAAAAAAAAAAAAAAGATATACTGATTTTTTTTCTCTATGTAAGGCATAATGAAAAAGAGATTGTAAAGACCTAGCTTTGGGTGCAGATGTGAATTTAGAATTTTCTGCAGTTTATCTTTTCTCAAATCTACTTATACACAGATGGATTTTCAGATCCGTTTTTATTAGTAACTTACTTGGCTCTCCTATCTCCTCTTGTGTGGTCGGTCATTAAAGACTTGATTTTTGAAGTCCTCAAGCTAAATACAGATACTATGGAATTTTTCATTTTTCCAACACACTTTCATCCCCTCTTTTTGGATGAAGTCATTATTACCTTTATGCTCTCCAGGCAAACAAAACCTTAAAATTGCTTCTAATGTTTAGCAGCTTCTTTATGGCTTTACTGTTGCTTAGTAGTGTAGAATTGGCCTCTGCCAGTCAGGTCCAGCCTTGTTATTTATTCTGTTGGTCTCATAAACTTCTCAATTTCTCATCTCCAAAGTGAAGAGTCATCATAGCACTCTGTAAGGCTTTAAAAAAAAATAGTAAGGGCTTAATTCAGTAGAAATGTGAAGAAAAGTGTTATCATTTTGTCCCTAGTTTAGTTATAGCCTCCTATACTCTCTGTTAATAGTTGGCTTCACATGTGACCTGATTCTAAGATCATCTGGGTTTCCTGTTAGTGTCTCTCTCCTACTTCGTTTTCCCCAAGCACCGTACTTGTTACATCTGATCACTATATATTATCCACATTTAAATCTGCATTTTTTTCTGCTTCCTCTTATTGCACCCCTGCATGAGTTTTCCATTACAGTAAGAAATGCAGTAAGTCAGCTTCTGAGACAGAAGGTCTATTTTGGCTCATGGTTTTGTTGCAGTTGAAGATGAGGCGTACACATTGCTTCTAGTCACCCAGTAGGGGCAACACATTGTTGTGGGTGTACAGGGTGAAGCAAAGGCCTCCACCTTATGGCCAGGTGGCATAAAACAGAAAGGAGACGAGACATGACCCCCCCTGAGGGCACATCCCAAATGAGCTAACTCTTCTCCCATGCAGCCCTACTCCTAACGATCTATCACCTCCCAGGGGCGTCAGGGGCTGGGCAGGTGGGCATTCTAGACCCAAACTGTACCTCCTCTGTAGTTTTGGATTTCCTTTGGACACCAGTCCCTGTCTGTTCATCAGTATATCTTATTAGTAGTGTATCCAGAATGTGCCCTAAATCTGGCCACTTACCACCATTTTCTCTATTATTGTCATAGTATAAGATGGTAACTTCTTTTGCCCTGGAAGTTTTATAAAGATTGGTCTCCTGTTTTTGTCTGTTTCCTATACAGCTTATTCTTATAGTGAACAGTGGTAGTTTAGAAACAGATTATTTTCCTTGTTCTTGTTGAAAGTAGAAAACAAAATCAGGTTTTTTTTGAAGTCTTTAATGACCTCCCTCTCTGACTTTCAACCTCTCAAACACAGCTGCTTTATTATTCTTTTTAAAAATGTATTTAGTACAAAGTCTGCAGGATCTCACTACACAGATAGGACCTGAAGTGATCCTCCTGTTTTCAGCCTCCTAAGCACTGGGATTACAGGTGTGAATTACCACACCCAGTCTCATTTGCTGTCTCATCATGTCCCAGGGGTGGGGTCCGCACAGTAGGTCACGGATTGAACTCAGGACCCTGCATCTGCTTAAGCAGACATTTTAATCTACTGAGCTGTCTGGCTGGCTGGCCTTGATTACTTTCTCAAGGCTTTCATCCTAGCTTTCTCCTCAGATTGGACTTTTTTCTCTCAGATCTTCAGAATATTACCCCCTCAACTGCTAAGGGATGTTGGAAACTTATCCTGACATCTTTGTTTTCCTTTTTGTGGTGCTAGGACTCAAACCAGGGGCTTCATGTATGCTAGATGAGCACTGTTCCACTGATTCATCGTTTTCACTGCAATGTGCTTAGACTGGACCCTGATGCTCAGAAGGTTTATCCCTGTTATAGCTGGCTGGCTAGGTGAAGAATTGAATTAAATGTATGTCTGATAAGTTTTCAACAACCAGGGGAATGATACAGTATTTCATTCTCTACTAATTTCATAATGATACTTATTTTAGAATTAGCTATAACAATATGTGTAATGCTAGTACTTGTCCTAATTGAATTTATGTATCTCTTTTGTTTTAGATTGCAGGCCTTTATGTTTTTATATATCTTTATATGTTTTTAGCTTCTTATATTCTGTTAAGTACTATTTTAGTACTTAGTACTGATTAAATTGAATTGAAAATTCAGTCTGATGTCTATTTCCTCTGAAATTATAGCATATGTATATGTTTGATTCTGATAGCACTGTTGAAAATATATTTTCCTTTTTAAAATCTCTTATAGTTCATAATTGGACTGTTGAGGATACCATTCAGTGGTTGATAGAGTTTGTTGAACTTCCCCAGTATGAAAAGAATTTTAGGGACAATATTGTCAGAGGAACAACACTTCCCAGGTAAGTCTTTGTTATTGAGATGTATTTTTCTGCTCATAGAGATTGATACACTAAAAGTCATTTTTAACTGATAAATCCACAAACTACTTCTGCAGCTAAGGGCACAAGAGAAATATTATATGTACATCCATTCTTTAATCTCTTTGAAGATATGCCTTTTCAAGTTTTATTTAATTTTTCTTGACTATATAACCAAGCCTTTTAAAAACTTGTTTCCAAGCAAAATAAGTTTTAGATTTATAAGTTGGGTCAACTGTATCATCGTTAGGTAATGTAAGAGGTTCAACCTTTGACAGCCCGGTAGAGCTAAGAAACAGTAACTGAGAAAATTTCATTTGATACAGGTGCATTCCTAGGAAGACACCTATGTTAATGGGTGGATGAATAGATCTTTCTTAATTGCTACTTATTAATGACAAAGCCATAGTATTTGTGAGTTTTTTTTTTTTTTTTTTTTTTTTTGTCTTTTTTGAGACAGAGTCTCACTATGCAGTTCAGGCTGGCCTTGAGCTCACTTTTGTAGCCCAGGCTGGTCTCGAACTCGCACCGATCCTTCTGCCTCAGCCTCCCGAGTGCTGGGATTACAGGCGTGAGCCACCACGCCCGGCTTGTGAGTATTATTTTAAAGAATTTTATAGGGTCCCGGCAGGATGGCTCAGTGGTCTAAAGTGCCTGCTTGGGGAAGCTTGGGCGGCTTCAGGGACCACGGTTCGATCCCCGGCACCACATGCTGCGCCAGCCCTGCCCTTGGGGTGGGCTGAGCCGGCCATAAAAAAATGAGTGAATAAACAAAGGTTCTGAAACAAGAATAAAAATAATAAATAAAATAAAAAAAATTCTTAAAAAAAAAGAATTTTATAAACAAAATACTAGCAACTATTTAAAATGTTATGTAGGAATATTTTATATTTTATTTAAGCCATTTTATTGAAATGAACTAAAAAAAAATCTCAGGTCAGAAACAAGTGTTTTCCTGAGGTAGATTTTAAACCTCCAGATATGAAAATCTAAGATGATCTTTTATCTCTTTGCTATCTGGAAGCCAGCATTGGTTTTCTAAATCGTATGTTTTAAATTTCAACATTTCAGTGTTGAAATGCAGTGATTCTACCAGAATCATTTAGAGGGTTGCTTCTTGTGTTCTGCTTCTCCATGAATTGTTTTGTACATCAAAAAGACTCTAAACTGGGTGCAGTGATGCATGTTAACAGCCCTAGCTGCTTGGGAAGCTGAAGTAGGAGAATATCAAGATCAAGATTAGCATGTCTCAAAATAAAAATATAAATGGCTGGGCATCTCAGAGGTAAAGTGCTCCTGGATATGATCTGCAGTATGAACAAAAAGGACTGTAATTAGCTATTGCAGTGCACTTGTTATATGTGATGATATATGTACATTGTGTCTGTAATAATGCTTGCTTATCTAGTTGAATAAGCAGTTGAAATTTATATTTTGATTCAAGGCTAAAATTGTCAAAAATTTAAAAGTATGTTCTCAAAATAAGTATTTCCAGTTTAGTATGTATATGAATACAAATGATGTTAAATGTGGGGCTACAAGATAATTCAGCAAGTACTATACTCAGTATCTTTTTTTTTTTTTTTTTTTTTTTTTTTGGTCTTTTTGAGACAGGGTCTTACTATGCAGTTGAGGCTGGTCCTGAGCTCACTTTTGTAGCCCAGGCTGGTCTCGAACTCGCACTGATCCTCCTGCCTCAGCCTCCCGAGTGCTGGGATTACAGGCATGCGCCACCACGCCCGGCTATACTCAGTATCTTTTATGTTCATGGTTTGACTAAGTGCTATAAAGAAAAAAAATTTTTTTTTCTTTTTGAGACAGGGTCCTCACTGTGCAGTTCAGGCTGGTCTTGAGCTCACTTTTGTAGCTCAGGCTGGTCTCAAACTCACACTGATCCTCCTGTCTCAGCCTCCCAAGTGCTGGGATTACAGGCATGAGCCACCACGCCTGGCTCAAAATTTCTATTTTTAAACAAAACAAGTTTCTAAAGTTAACAAGGTTTTTGACTTATGTATGCTGCTTTGATCTGAGGAAGATATGATAACTTTTGGGAACTTTATGTAACAACATGAAATAGACTGACCCACGTTTTGTTAATAAATATTGCAGTCACATTATGGGGGTTCTGAGTAAAGATTATCAGACATGCGTCAGATTCTGGTGGTATTGTGGAGATAGCATTGTGTAGTTATTAAGATCAATTTTAAAATCATTAGAGATGTTACTATGAGAAGATGTTATAAATGTAGATTAGTTTTCAGGGTAGCTTATTAGTACCCCTTTGAATGAAAGAAGGGAAGCAGTTTTTTCAAGTTCCTTTTATATGGTGGTGACAATTAGGCAAGTCCATGAAAAGAGCCAGGATCAGTTAATGTAATTTCACATGTAAGTGACAACTTTTATGTACACTGTCCGTAGATGCCAAAGCTCATTTTATATAAGGAATGTACTGAAAAATGTGTCTGGAGAGTTGGCCTACAATAGTAAGTGATAGGTGGAACATCCCTAATCTGAAAATACAGAGTCCAAAGTCCACTGTAATCTGGAACTTTTTGAACACCAATGTGAGATGACAGATGGGAAATTCCTCACCCCCCCTCATGTGATGAGTGACAGTCAGAATGCAGGTGCTCTAACAGTGCTACATAAAGCTACACAGAGGCTATGTGTGTAGGGTGTGTGAGGCATACATGAATTCTGCTACCATGGGGCTTCTGTTGGGACTTGAGTCCTAGGTGAAACATTCCATTTCTTTGGTACTTTAAATTCTTTCTGTCATGTGAAAACACTATTTTTCTGCTGTAGACAACCCACTTTATGTTAGTTATAATAGTTATCTTAGGGCTCTTATATATTTCCTGTATTCTGTAATTCTTATTTTTAAAATCTTAATTAGTACATGTTCACAGTACATAATGATCATGTTTCATCATGGGGAGTTGGTAAATGTGTAACACATATCTTAAAAGTCTCTTTACCCAATGCATGCTTCCTCATTCCTTTCCCACCTGTGTGGCCTTCCTGACACTCTCACAAGTTCAGATTGAACCATTGCTGCCATGGGGCTTATGTTGAATCTTGCATAAAATTACAGATTTTTTGTTTGTTTTGTTTGTATCTCATTTCTTAAATTTAGTTCATTGAAAGTATTGTTATTTATTTATTCATACATAAATCCACACATTCATTCAGATTTTATATAACGACTTGCCAACCTTTTGCAAAAGCCAAATAGCATTTTTGGCTTCGTTAGTGTAGAGGTGAGAGATAGTTTTTGTCTTTAAGCTATTGAGTAAAGTGTTACATTTAAGGTACAGTGGGTACCTCTGATCATGAGCTTAATTCGTTCCATGATTCTAGAGAAGGGCCACAGTTGTGTTGGTAACCTGATGCAGCATTTGCAAACAAAACACAAGTTTGTCAGGTGCTTCTGTTTGCTAACCCGATTGTTCAAAATAAGAGTACCCGTGAACTAAGTACCACCTGTTTAAAGACAAGTACCTGCAGAAATCCTGAAGGAGGGTGTTTTGAGAAGAAGTTAGAGCTCTATAATTGTTTTCTATGTTCAGAGGTACCAATAGCTTCTTAAATAAAGTGTAATAATTCAGAGTAGTGATATTCAGGTTTGAAGCTTGCCACACACTAAGTATGTAACTTTGGGTAAGTTACTCAGTGTCCACAAATATTCTCATTTGTAGAGATGCTATATACATTATAGAGTTTTCTTGAGAATAAGACATTGCTATTGATTTGTTTTAAATTTTATTACATTATTGTTTTATTACATTACATTTTATGGGATAGGTTCTTCAGTGGCATTGTATTTGATTGCTAAGAAATCTTAGCTGAGTACTGCTAGGCAGATTGGATTTTCAGTTCCAAACCAAATGATTTTATTTTATTCTCACCTGTGTCTTTGGCTCCCTGCACGCTTTCTTCATTTCTAATAATATATTTCAGTAATGTGTATGATGTAAACCTCACTTCTATCTACTTAAGAATTCAGATACTTTGCTGAACTATCAAGCAGGTTTAAACCTTAGAATATAACTTAGAATAGTTTCTTATTTTTTAAGATTTTTTTAAAAGGTGGCATGATTTAAATTAACTGTTTAATGATGTTATTTCTAATTTTGTGAAATGGTAATGAAATGCCAGTTAATAGTTACAATGTATTTTCAAATTTATAGATTTCTAAATTGTAAGTTATAGCAGAAAGTAACCATAAGAAACAATGACATTAATATAGTAAAGACATAATTAACATGCAATAGTCTCTTAGTGTCTAAGTTTACACTGAAAAGTGATAGAGCATTAATTCATATAGAATAACTTTAATAATGACCATTAATGTATAAAGCATTAAATTTATTGTCAATATATTTACACTAATACACTATAAATATTTTCATTTAACATGTGTGTATTCTTTAAATAAACAGGATAGCAGTCCATGATACTTCGTTTATGATCTCCCAGTTGAAAATCAGTGAACGGAGTCACAGACAAAAACTCCAGCTCAAGGCACTGGATGTGGTTCTGTTTGGACCTCCGACGCGTTAGTATCCTCTCTCACTTGGGATAGGATGTAGAAGTATATTTTGGCCATATTTTTATTATTTAGGGAAGGAAAAATTAAGAAAAGTTATAGACCAGTAAGAAAAATCATCCACTAACAAGGAAACAAATGTAATTCTAAGAAGATTTTTGGGATGAAATTTTCTACCATTGAAATACAGAATTGACATTTTATTTTGATGGTTAATGTAAAAATTGTAAAATTATTAAATGATGATTTAGAATTTAAAGATTTAAAACTTTGGATCTTTATAACCATTTTAATGTTGATGTTACAACTGGATGGTCATAGAAGAACTCCGATAGCAGGAAATAATAGATTATAGTAATTTAATTAGTCTACCAAAGTATGAGTTTTTAAAGCTAAAGATGGAAAACAGAGACTTACTTGAAGGCTTTGAAAATAACAAGACTTCCCTGGCAGGAGTATAAAGTAGCTAGTATTATTTGATTACTTGGAAGAGAAGCATTTAAGAAAGTATTATGTCATATCTGTGAAGACTATAGTAAACTGTATATGTCTTTACTCTGACAAAGATAATTTTTTTCTCCAAAAAGTTGGATGTCTTAATTTCAAATTTCAGAGAGAAAACTACATGAAAAGCATATACTTTAGAGAAATTGCATTTTGTTTTTTAGTAACCAAAAAGGAATAACAAAATTAATATAAGAAAAATGGCTTTAGAGGAGGGATAAATTAGAAAACTTGTGTTTACTCTTCTTGAATTCTCGGAATTAGAAGACTTTCATGGGATGTGGTAGTCTTGAAGATGGCCTCTTGATAGAAGGTCCAGGAGTTGAGTAGATTCCATGACTTTTCTGGTGGATTTTTTGTTTGTTGGGTTTTGGCTCAAGCTAGGAGAGCAGCTGATGAAACAGCTGGAACTTTTTCTTATACAAGTTGGTGGAAGCACACTGTTGGTGGAAATTACAACCCTAGGAAAGAGAACACTGCTGAAATGCCAGACGTTCCACAGATATTATCCTCTTACTAACCTTTTCTTTGTCCTGCATTTCAGACTCAAACTATTGAAGTTTTATCTTTTGTGAGATTCGGTCTAGTTGTTTTTGAGTAAATGATTGGTGATAATAGACATTCAGTTGTAAAATTGATGCTGCTTGGTCAAGAATTTTTATATTTGCTTTATTAACTTGAAAGCAAACCATTTTCTGAGCCAGAGAATATTATATTACCATGTCATTTGGAAACAAACTGGTCTCAAAGAATGTTGTAAACAAATATTTTAATAAGGAAGCCAGTTAAAAAGTTAACGATGCACTCATTTTAGTGTTTGTATTAGCATTATTATTTGAGTGAATGAGTACCATAGTCAGAACGTTCATTCTAGATTGATAAAGAAACTGGGATTGTCAGATGACTAGAAATGCATTTTTTCCCCCATTTGTATATTTGGTACAGGGTCTCACTACACAGATTGGACTTGTAGTTATCTTCTTGTTTTCAGCCTCCCTAGTGCTGGGATTACAGGCGTGCACCACCACATCCAGACTGTATCGGTGGTTCAGTGTGCCCTGGGATTGGGACTGGCATGGCATATGGGACCAGGGATTGAAAGCAGGCACTTTGTTTGCTGAACTGTCTCGCCAGCCCTAGAAATACATTTTAAGGGAATATTCACTGAAATCTTTTCTAGTATGTGATGTTTATTATAGAGTTTGGGACCTGTCCATCTGTTTATTGTTATTTTTGGTGATTATGTTTCAGACACAGTCAGAGAACAGGGATCTTGGTTAATGCAGAGGCTGAACCGAACCTCTCAGTCAGAGGTAGAAATAGATTCTGCTAAGACCCTAGCCCTTTGGGATGCGCCTTTTTAATTAGGTGGCAGAGTATACAATCAAATACAGATCACTAAGGGTCTCCAGCAAAGACCTTACAAACTACCATTCTGTGCAATCGTAGACTCACCTTGGACTTGTTTGCATAGAAACATGGACTATCTGTATGGCTCTTTATCTAACTCAACTTCTGGGGCCTGGGCATCAAGGCAGTTTTCCATTGTAAACTATGTATATCAGGAATATTGAAGTAATACATTGTACTGGGCTAATTATTATTTTGTTGTCTCCCTTCCAGAGAGTGTTGAACATTAGTGTATACTGTCAGTGCTGAATTTTAAAGAAAAATTAATAGAAAAGTGGTGTGTGCATGTATGTGTGTCACTGAAGATAGTAGAGTTAGTCACTTTACCTTTAAATGCAGTGGTGGGTCTGCCATCGCCCATTGAGCACCATTGATGAACATAATTAGTTACATCGCTAGCTACATGGACTAAGTGCTTTTGTGTGAAATGCTGGCTTTCCACTTTGGATCTTAGTGATAGATGGCTTAATTAACTAAAGGAAAGGCACTGAATCCCTTTACCCTCAGAAGCACATTCTACCAGCATCTGTACTGAGCTGTTGCTTTTTAATTTTTCTTATGTATTTGATATAGCACCTCACTGCAATGCTCAGATTCATAGCGATCCTCCTGTTTTCAGCCTCTCCAGTGCTGGTATTACAGGCATAGGACACCACACCCAGATTCAGGGGCCAGCTCAGCATGCTCAGGGGTGGAGTCCAGCGTAGCATGTAGTATTAGGGATCAAACCTTGGTCCTTGGGCTTGCCTAAGCAGATGCTTAGTCCACTGAGCTAGCTCTCCAGCCCATTGTTGCTTTTTAAATAATGACTTTATTTACTACTTTACTACCTGCTGGGATGTGGTGTGTTCATGTTTTTATTTCTCATGTTCTATAGGTTTAGTTTTTTTTTTGTCTTTTTGAGACAGGGTCTCAATATGCATTTCAGGCTGGCCTAGAGCTCACTTTTGTGGCCCAGGCTGGTCTCGAACTCACACCGATCCACCTGCCTCAGCCTCCCGAGTGCTAGGATTACAGGCGTGAGCCACCACGCCCGGCTTATGTTCTATAGGTTTAGTATGTCACATAGTGCTAATAAGCAGACTGGTTTTTTGAAAGAATTTAAAAAATATTAGTGTTTATTAAAAGGAAGGTTGCTAGCATTTTTGTTTTAAATATCTATTATTAAAATATTATCTGTATATTAAAGTTCTGTTAGGCTCACAGGTTAACTCTGAGTTACTCTCTTCATAGGCCCACCTCATAACTGGATGAAGGATTTTATTCTCACTGTTTCTATAGTAATCGGTGTTGGAGGGTGCTGGTTTGCTTATACACAGAATAAGACATCTAAAGAACATGTTGCAAAAATGATGAAAGACTTGGAGAGTTTACAAACTGCAGAGCAAAGTCTTTTGGACTTACAGGAGAGGTAAGTTAAGTAACTCATGGCATGTTATGTACATGGGAGGCGCAAGTGCAGTTTGTGGAAATGGAATATGAGCATGTATGTAAACACATGTATAGGTTGGTACATACATTAGGAGTGTATGTCTATTTGATTTTATACACATACACACTTTTAAAAAAATTATTTTTTAGGAAAGGGTGTTCAGGGTCTCACCACTAGATCAGACTCGTAGTGATCCACCTGTTTACAGATGTCCAAGAGCTGGGATTACAGGCATGTGCCATTATGCCCAGTCTCAATTGCTGTCTCAGTGTGCCTCATGGACGAGGCCAGCACAGCAGACCTGGGGATCCAATCCCAGGGCCCAGCTCCTACTTGCAGGTGCTTTAATCCACTGAGCTATTTGGCTGTTCCTTAATATCATATTTTTAAGAAAATACAACATTGCTATAGCTATGGATTTATTATAAATGGTATTTAAAGCTAAGTGGGTAGAAGAACAGTGTAAATAAGTCAGATATAGGTGGAAGGCTATATATAGTGAAATTTCATCTTTTAACTTGGTTTAAATCTTAAAGCCTCTTTGTAAATTTTTCTCCCATATGTGTGTCTTTTGTGCCAAATAACCAAAATAAATACAGAGTATATTACTAGATATTTTTATTACCCAAATTTAAGGTTAAGAAAAAAATGTTGTGAATTCTGATTAAAATTGGTATCAGGTTGCTTGATAGTATTTTTCTTTAATTAAAAATGAAATTTTGGAAACTTTTTGAGGAATTTTTATTATCCTTGAAGGCTTGAAAAAGCACAAGAAGAAAACAGAAATGTTGCTGTGGAAAAGCAAAATCTAGAGCGCAAAATGATGGATGAAATCAACTATGCAAAGGAGGAGGCTTGCCGGCTGCGGGAGCTGAGGGAGGGGGCAGAGTGTGAATTAAGTAGACGGCAGTATGCAGAGCAGGAGTTGGAGCAGGTATGCACAGTTGTTGTTTGTTTTTAAAATATTTTTTAGTTTTAAAGAGTGTTTGTTAGAATGTTTATGTTGCCTGTGCAAGGAGCCAGATGGTGTTCTGTGTATCTATTGCATTTAATTCCATTGTATACTATTCTTCAGTTACTAAGAGAATCATTTTCATATTGTTAGCATTAATCAAAGTCTATATATTAAAACAACAAATTGTAACTGATGATAAAGTTAACATCATAGTCTTTCTTTTGTTTTTAGTACAGGTCTCACTATGTAGGTCAGACTCTTAGTGATCCTCCTGTTTTCAGCCTCTCACTTGCTGGGATTATAGCCATGCACCACCATGCCCAGGCTCAGTTGCCATCTGGGAATCAAACTCCAGTCCCTAGGTCTTCCTAAACAGGCACTTTAGTCTGCTGAGCTATCTTGCTGGCCCTCCATAGTCATTCTTATATACAATATTATTATTATTATTATTATTATTATTATTATTATTATTATTATTATTATTATTACAGCCAGCTCAGCCTGCCCTGGGGGTGGAGCTGGCATAGCATGTGGTGCTGGGAATCGAACCGGAGTCCCTGCAGTTGCCTAGGCTTTCCTAAGCAGGTGCCTCAGACTGCTGAACCATCTCACCAGCCCCTGTGAAATCTTTTTTGATACTTTTAATTCTTGAGGCAATTTAAAAGGATAAACTGTTTCCAGGGAAGGGATACAAAACCTTTTTATTGTGTATATGTATATATAATTTTGAACTCTACAAAGGTAAAGGTGCTTAATTAAACATTCATTTGAATCCTCTTAAATGACTTGGAAAGATATGTATTGAAAGTTTTAAAGATAGATGTGTCCTTCCTCATATCTGTTTCTCTTTTTTCAGTTATTCAAAATAGAGCATAGGCATTAAGTTGTTGCACAGTCTTTTGGAGAAAGGGGGTCCTAGGAGAATTATGTGAGTGTTTATTAATTTCTTGTTCCTGCTGTAAACAAACGAAAACAAAAACCTGCCACACCCTTATTTGGCCTGAACCAATGTACATTCGGTAACTTAATGCTCACAGGGCTGGGTACTGCAGGCTGTAGATCTGTTTCCCTGCCTCTTCCTCTTGTAGAGGCTGCCTGTGCTTCTTGGCTCATGGCCCCTCCCTCCACTTCCTAATGATGTTACTCAAACTTTTGTTTACCGCTGTCTTTTGATTTTGATGCTTTCTTTACTGATAACCTGGAGAGCAAATTGAGGTTTGGGAGATTTGCTCAGAATTAGCGTGAGTTAATTGTAAAGTAGGGTTAAAGCCTAGATTTTCTGCTTCTCTATTTTATGCATTGTTGCATTCTCAACTTATTATTAAATAAGAAATATGTGATGTTATTTTAATATGTGTTAATTTAATTATGGAAAAATATGTGCTCTGCATTGCTGTTATCCCCCCAGATTCTGATTTGCGGAGTGTTTATCTGACAAAACTCAGGCCTTTCTGTTTGACACTTTAAACTGCACTTTTACTCATGCCAGAGTTCTGTGTTTTGTTTCATTTTGTTTTTGGACATCTCTTCTTCTAAGGAGCATATTGTCTTAGATTGACACTCAGACATACTTTGCAGTCAGGCCTTATTTACCTGCCAAGCCATATCTGTACAAAATGTGTTCAACAATCAGGGAAACGAAAAGGACTAGCCAAAATTATATTGTGCCCATAAATTTAGATATATGCCCTTTTAACACTTGTGACAGTCCCCTGCCTGACCCCATTCATATGTTTAGCTCTTGTGTTTTTTTTTTTTTTTTTTTTTTTTCTCATGACTGTTAACAAACTTAGCTGTTTCTCTGGCCATTCCAGATACGAAAGTACAAATCAGAAAGAGTGACAGAGGTATTTTATAGGTGTCTGCTTCATAGTGAGGAAGATAACCATGTATTTTTTAAAAATAGAGTCAAAGAACGACAGACATTCTCATCTGAAGTTCTGGCATAGACAGCTTGTACATCTCAGTCAACCCTGATGTAACCAGGATATGGTGTGCCAATCTGAGCATAATGATACCAGTGAGGTTTTGAGTCACTAAGAGGTGGCTTAAAAAGGCAAAATGGATATTTTTAAAAGAACTGTATGCAACATATTTATATTAATGGATGACAATTTTCTGAATGATTAGTGTGTGCGGGAGTATATAAATGCATTGCCAATGTTTGCTTTATATTTTAATCCTTGAAAGACATAGGCATCTATAGACAAGGATAGAGAGGTTGAATAGCTTAGATTGCACAGCAAAGATAAGATTTTTGTTTTAAAATTCATCTTCCAAAGCCTATTTTACTCATAGTGCTGTTAAAAGCTTTATGTTTTTTATTTTAAAGAGAAAAGAAAATAAAGGCAATGATACAGAATTTCAAATAAGATAATAGGAAATTAATAATGGTTATTAAATTGCATATTGTTACCTTCAAAGAAGTCACTCAGCTTTCAAGATACAGGCATGCAAAACTGATCAAACTATGTAAGCACAAACTATCCCTTTCAGGGATAGTTTGTATACATATTTTTTCTTCTACCATCCCAGTTGTCCTTTCCTTTTGAGCAATTTCTTTCCCTTTGACAGTATCTATTATATATTTTGGATCTTACTGACTCTAAGTTTCTTACACTAGAGAGACAATAGGAAGTTTAACTTGCAAGTTAATTTACATATGATGTCACATAGCCTATTCCATATAGTTTGAACTCTTACAGTATTTTTTTTTTTTTTCTGGGAGATAATAATAATAATTGGCTTCCTCAAATTAGGTAGCAAAATCTGCTGTGTATTTCATATGGTATTATTTTCCCTAAAATGGAGAGTTTTAGATGTCTAATGAAACGACTTTGTATTTGTGTGATTTAGATACAAGGAGTGACCAAAACATATGGTAAATACTTTAAATTTTAAAAATTGTGGTATAGTGAAAAAAGCATTGCCCCACTGAAGCCCCTCAGAATGCTCTGTCTCTCTTCAAGTGCTCTCATTCATTGCTCTTGTCGTCAGCAGAAGCAATTCTAGAAGTACTCTTTCATGAGTACAGGGTGTGATCAGAGCTATGAATATTGTTCTCAAGTTGGTGAATGGAGAGGCAGGCTCCTGGAAGCACTGTGGTGTGTGCTCGTCCAGCTTGTTCACTGTATCTGACCCTGCACAATTTCTGGCTTTTCCACAGTCAGGTGACCATGAAAGATAACCTGAATCAATTCAGAACATGTCACAGCAGGACAACTAAAAACACTTATAAAGTAGGGCTTGTAGAGCTGCTTTAGAAACTGTTGAAGGGGAAGGGAGGAGCATTTTAGGGGGGATTAGTGACAGTATGTCTTTTATGTTAAAATTTTTTAAAAATTTAAGCCTTTGTTTTAGTTTTCAAACATACCCTTTGTAGTTTTCACATCAGTTATTTTGTGTTTTTAAAAAGTCTTGAGAAGCTCACCTCATTGTTAGAATAAGAAATAACACCCCCTATTCTAAATGATACAATAAACATTCTATTCTCTTATTAGAAAGAATAGAATTGCTGCTGTAATTTTTTGAGGGAATGGTGAAATTGAGCCTTGAAGCCAGGGTTTCAGATATTTAGGCTGCTGTTTCTGTGACATGTTGTAGCTCATTGCTGCTTTACTCTTAACATGCAAAATTACGTAAGTAATTATGTTTTTATATACTATTTCATGCTTTGCAGAAGTCATTAACTATTGAGCTTTGTTTTGTCTATTTGCCTAAATAATAATGTAATAGATCAGATGATAAAATTTATAAATAATACTAGAGAAAACAGTTCTACAGTTGGCATTATTGGAAGGTCACAGAAGTTTAAAACGGTGCTTAGCATTCAGTCTAAACATTATTCATCCTCAGCTCATGCTAAAAATACAGGTTTTGTATTAGATTTATTACTGTTGTGCTTTTTTTAGGGGAAATAAATAAATGAATGAAGTAACTTTAAGGAAAATTTGTATGATTTTATAGAGAATGACTTGAAAGAAATGTGTTGATATATTTTTTTTTTTTTACTACCTTGGAAAAGAAAATTATGTAGAGATTTTAGTTTTAAATACTGTGAGTAGGAGAGTCTGATAACACCCTTCATGGTATTGCACAGCTGCAGGGCACAGGGCCTGAGCTCAGCGTCTTCCTTCCTGGAGATTAGCACAGACGCCACACAGCTTACTCAGGCACCGCATTAAACACACATTGTCCCATACACATAGTACATGCCAAGCTAATGTGGCCTCTTACTCCTACATTTTTAATGTTTCTTAATGTTTTACTGTTTCTTTTTAAAATGTTTTTGAATCATCTACTTATTGTCATTTGTGAATTTTTTTAAATTACAATTTAATAGGTTTTTTTACACAATTATTTTTTCCACAGTATTTGACAGCTGTTCTATTTCTTTATCAGAGGTTTGTATATAGTCTTGAAAATTTATTCTGGTACATGATAAAGTTTATTTAAATAAGCTGTCTTTGTTCAGACCAAAGATTCCTCTGCACTTTTAGTTCAGAAGTGAAGTCTTGGTTTCCGTAGGACATTTGAGAGCAATTGGTTTCTCTGTAGTGATGCAGGGGCATTCAGGAAGCTGTATACTGCATAGTTCACTAGTTGCTGAAGGTCTTGGGTTGCGTGTACATGACTTTGTACATCCATCTTGTGTCTTCACACATCTTTAGCTTGCACTTCTGCTAGTTTTTAAGTAAATCATTCCAAGAATGTTCTCTTTTTGTGTTATTTTGGAAGTGAGGATTTCCTTAAGATACTTTTCCTTAACACATATTACCAAATGAACCCACTGAGCATTTTAAGTTTGCTATTTTATTGGCTGGCTCCTTTGAAGGGCAAGTAGGACAGGTACTACAGCCACCTGTACTGAAAACCATCGATAGTTTTTCAAGAAGATTCTTACCAAAAATCTGTTTTCTCAAAATCTATATTGGTCTTTAAGTGCTTGATACCTATTTTGTAGTACATTAGGAAGCAGTTGTGAAGCCGGGTGTGGTGGCGCTCACCAGTAATCCCAGCACTTGGGAGGCTGAGGCAGGAGGATCGGTGTGAGTTTGAGACCAGCCTGGTCTACAAAAGTGAGCTCAAGGCCAGCTTGAACTACATAATGAGACCCTGTCTCAAAAAGACATACATACATACATACATACATACATACATACATAAGGAAGCAGTAAATTAAGTAGAAGAAATGGTAAAATGGACTGTAATAGATAGATGAAACAGTAAAAAGTAAGTGTTTATAAGGAAAGTATATGAAAGACAAAAAAAAAAAAAGCATTCCTTTTAAAAAAAAGTGTTAAGGAGCTATAGTAGGACTCTTGAGAAATTTAGGAGGAATAACTGAATAGATATCTTACCTGATTTGGGAAAGTTCTTTATATTCTACTTAAGATAGAAAATACATTATGGAAAAAGTGTGATCAGCTTAAAGTTGTATGTACCCCTCCGTTTTTGTTCTCAATAATCTGTGTACCTATAACACATAAAAAACTTAATGTTGCAAATTCTCCCCATTACCCTCTGTGGCTTTCCACCTATTCTTTATGAGTTTAAGATATACTAATCAGCCTTAGTGTTAATGTGAGAAATACATTTTAATTAGATTTTGTGATGTAAACAGACGTTTATAAAGAACATTAAAGTTGCTTTTTCTTTTAATTTTGGAACTAAAAAAATACTTTAATCCTTCTTTGTTCCATGCTTTCCTCCTTCCAGGTTCGCATGGCTCTTAAAAAGGCTGAAAAAGAATTTGACTTGAGAAGCAGCTGGTCTGTGCCAGATGCCCTTCAGAAGTGGCTCCAGCTAACGCATGAAGTGGAGGTGCAATATTACAATATTAAAAGACAAAATGCTGAAACACAGTTGGCTATTGCTAAGGATGAGGTACTCGCTTTCATTTCAGAATTCATTGCACTTCTTCCTTAGGCTGTGTTTTTAAAGGGAATGGTCAACTAATACAAAGACCTAAGTAAAATTTTGATTATTTTCTTGAATTAGAATTTATTATGTAAGTCGACTCAAATAATTGCAGATGTAAGGTTATATTCAAAGAAGTATGTAGCTTTGAGAATAACCATAGTGTCATTTAGAAATTATCACTAGTGTCATTAGTGTAAATATTTATATGGAGCTTTTGTCCTCTAGGTTGCTGCTTCGTATCTGATCCAGGTGAGTAGGTGTTAGAAATTAATGTTTGCTATTTATTAAATTGTGTGAAATAAGAGTAAGTCTTTATAAGAAAAAGGAAGATGATCATTTCACTTACTAACCCTTCATTACATTAGAATACAGTTAATGTTTTCAGTTAAGTGTAAAAAGAAGATTTTGGACTTTTTCATCCAAAAAGAAAAGTTCTCCAGGGCCCGGCAGGATGGCTCAGTGGTCTAAAGCACCTGCTTAGGAAAGCTCGGGAGGCTGCAGGGACCAAGGTTCGATTCCCGGCATCACATGCTGCGCCAGCCCTGCCCTCAGGACAGGCTGAGCTGGCCATAAAAATAAACAGACAAACAAATAAAAGTTATAAAACAAGAAAATAAAAAAAAAAAAGTTCTCCAAACTAAAGTCTTGAGTTCTATTGATTGTCTTAGGAAAGCATAATGTCTCATTTGTTTACTTTTGCTTTTTTGTTGTTTGGAAAACAGGACTGTACCTTGGCTAGTAGTACTCCACTGGTTTTATGATAGTTAATTTATTGTGTAACTGATCATAAATTTTAACTAGTATATATGTGTATTTTTTTTAAACTTAGCCTTATTTTCTTCCCTTGGGTTTCTAGGCAGAAAAAATTAAAAAGAAGAGAAGCACAGTCTTTGGCACCCTGCATGTTGCACATAGCTCTTCCCTAGATGAGGTCGATCACAAAATTCTGGAAGCAAAGTAAGAATGTCATCTTGACTGTTTCTTTGCTATTCTATTGAAATGCAAAGTTACAGATGTTTTATGTTTATCATTGTATATTTCATAACTATATAATTTAGATGCAGTCTGGGATTGGGTCATTCCTTCTTAAAATTAGTTGTCATGGTCTTTATGTAATTTCAGTGCTGTATTAAAGAGTGTGGTACAGTTAGTAATTGCCGTGTTGACTTTTCAGGAAAGCTCTCTCGGAATTGACGACTTGCTTACGAGAACGACTTTTTCGCTGGCAGCAGATTGAGAAGATTTGTGGCTTTCAGATAGCCCATAACTCAGGACTGCCCAGTCTGACCTCTTCCCTTTATTCTGATCACAGCTGGGTGGTGATGCCCAGAGTCTCCATTCCGCCCTATCCTATTGCTGGAGGAGTCGATGACTTAGATGAAGATACCCCTCCAATAGTGTCACAGTTTCCTGGTAAGTGCTGAGCTCAACAAAGTGTTGGCATGGGTTTTGAAATAACTTTCTATCATGTCCTCTGAAGTCATGCACTTTGAAATCCATGGCAACATCTTTGTTTGCTTATTTTCCTTTTTTTTCTTTGTTCTTATTAATTTATGTGCTTGCTGTTTGAGAATGCTATGTGAGGCATACACACACGGTATAATTTTTATATATGTCATATAATTATATAGAAAAATTGACTATTAAGCAACATGAATGCTTGATTTGTGTAACTGATCATAAGCCAGTGTTACGTTGTATTGGCTGTATGACTTTTTAAAATGTTGCTTACAGTTGACATGAAGGAGTTACATGAAAAACACAATTGACAGTCAGAATAGTATATTACAGATGCCAGATTTTTGTATTACAAGCTGCTAAGCTTTAAGGGAAAACATCCTTCAAATGGTGGCTTGATCTGTAGTTAGAATAAAAATTAAGGGAACATTGTAGGACCGTGGCTTTAAATCCTAGGTCAGCTACTGATCCACCATTGACTTTGAGTGAGTCTGATATTTTTTTAATTGAGCTGTCATTTTAGTATTTTGTTTTGTCTTTTGAATTTTGCCCTTTTATTGAGTCATCTTGCTCTAGTTAGCTCATATTATACTGAAACAATATACCTTTAGCAAAATTAAAGTTTTTAAAGGCTTATAATCTCTGATTGTTAGAAAGCAAAACTCTCAAAGATTTTTTTGACATACACAATTTTTAATAATTTCTGAGTTGTGGTCTGTACTTTGAACTATTTACATTGTGAGAATACATTTTTATAGGAAGGAAAATTTCAATATTTTAACTCTGACTTTATGCAGAATTACTGAATTTGCAGTGTTATTTTTCTTGCTCTTTAAATCCTTTGAGAAGTTGTATAGCCTCCCTGATGAATTTTTTTCTAATATTTGTGACATTTTGAAAACAGCATAGATCAAACAGGTTCTGAAGACGGGAGAACAAAATCTAATCCTTACTTGGTTAACAACTTAAATAGAAATTTTAATTTTTGAGAGTAATCAAATCATTATATATAGATACAAATATATGAATGTTTCTCAGACTGAATTTTCTCTAGCCAGTTCCTGCAGTTTCCTTGAAATTAGTTTTATAAATGATCATAATTTTATAAATTGCTTACATGAAAAAAAGCCCTTAATTTGAAAATTAATTCTCAGCCAGTGACTGTGTGCTTTGTTATTTCTCTGGATTAAAGCCCCACTTACAATGCTGAGAAAGTGAGGAGGCAGGAGACTCTTGAAAGTGGGTACAAATTTGGAAGTTTGTGAGTGCAGAAGGAAAAGAAGTGTGTGACCCATTTTCTTCTCACTTGCTTCATGCTAAAAGACAGAGATAGTTGTGCATTTATATCTAGAGCCAAGGCAGCTATACAGTTAGCATAGTCTGGTTGTGTTTTTATTTGAATTATATGCCCTTAACATTGTCAAGTATAACACTGATTTATATGTTTGAAAGTTAAAGCTTTCTTAAAGTTGCATTATCCCCCTTAAAATACATTATTATTTGATCTAGAATTGTGCTTGAAGAAGCATATCCCTAAATTAATTCATTTCTTTTGTTTGCCTTTTAATTTAAAAAGTTTCTTAATCATTTACTTATTTATTTGGTATAGGATCTTGCTATGCAGCTCAGACTTAGCCTCCACAGTGCTGGGATCACAAGCATGTGCCACCACTCTGGGTTTCGATGGCCAGCCTGGCACGTGGTATGAGAGGTTGAACTTGGGTCCTTGTGCTTGCCAGACAGGTGCTTAGACTGCTGAGCTATCTCCCCAGCCCCTGCCTTTTAATTTATAACACTCTTTATGGAGGGAGGAATGGGAAAAATCCATGTCCATGAAAACACACTACATGTGAATAATTTCCCAGAGTTTTAAATGATTTTAATTTTTAAATATGAAGAGTATAAGATTTAGTTTGAAATTTAATATGCTGTTTTAGCTGTGCTGTAGTCAAACGTATTAACTTAAGATTTAACTGATGCCACATATTGCAGTTTGAGAGCTCTGCCTCCACCCAGTGGCATCAGGTGGTACTCCATTCTGCCTGGTTGTAAAAGCCTCTGTTAAGGACCTGGTGAACAGGAAACTGCTGGCAGTAGGAAGAGGTCCTGCCACTAGGCTTTTTTTTTTTTTTTTTTTTTAAAGAAAGAAAACACTACCATGTATGTATTTTGTGTTGGAAATAACGACAAACATGTTTGTGGTATGTTAAGCTGAAAGTTTCTGTAAGATTCTCTATATAGAATAGTATGTGTTCCTCATTTTATTTAATTATTATTATTATTATTGTTATTATTATTATTATTTTTTTTTTTCTCAGAACTGGGGTTTGAACTCAGGCCCTTATGCTTGCCAGGCAAGCGCTTATGCTACTGAGCTATCTCCCCAGCCCCCTCATTTTATTTAATTAAATGTGAAGAAAAATCAGGAAAATTTTGTTTTGTATAGGTAGCGGAATGGAGGATAATTTTTCTTTTAATTTTCAATTATCTACTAAATGCTTTTATAAGAGAATATATAGCAGTTTACTTAAAATTTCTTGTAAAGGGCTGGTGAAATGGTTCAGCAGTCTAAAGTGCCTGCTTAGGAAAGCTTAGGCAACCACAGGGACCACGATTTGATCCCCAGCACCACATGCTGCGCCAGCCCCACCCCCAGGGCAGGCTGAGCCAACCATTAAAAAAAAAACCAAAATTCTTATAAAGCCCTTCATGTGTACTTAAAACTGTTGAAAATAATATGACCATTCATCAAAAAGATGGTGTGTGTTAACACTTGCCTTATTCCTTTTTCTCTGAAAGGGATCATTACATTTATAGATAATCTATATCACTTTACTTTCCATTTTTGTGAAGTTGTTATTCTAAAGCCTGTTGTGATAGTCACTGTAACCAAATTGTGGGTATAATGTTTTAACATTTTTGCTCAAAAGTGATTCAAAAATTTTCTATGTTTATGCACAGATTAAATTCATGAGTTAATTACAGTTTATGTACTCATGAAAAGCCATAGATTATCAATGTTCCACCAGAAGTTTATTCTTGCAATTTTGTTGCCGCTATAAATAACATTGAAACAAACATTCTTGTGAATATCTTTTTGACATAACTCTTGAGAGTTTTTCTCCATGGACACCTAGAAATGGATTGTTGGCCAGCAGGAAGGCACCTCTTATGGCCACTGCCAAGTTGCCCTCTTAATAGCTCTATGAGTTTACCCACTCACTGTAGGAGTGCTGTTGTGCCTGGGATATGGCCGCGCATCCTTAGAAGGATCTGCTTAATTTGTTTTGCTGCTGAACGTGTGAAATAATACCTCCCTGCTCCTGAAGTTTTATTGTCTTGATGTCTGCTGAAGTTGAGTGGCCTTTCATTTCTCCTGACATTTGTCATTCTGTTTGCTTGTCCTCTGAGTCTGCCATGGCAGATATTTTCTCCTAGGTTTTGGCCTTTTTTATGTCTAATTTAGAAGGTTGAACTTGGGTCCTTGAGCTTGCCAGGCAGGTGCTTAGGCCCAGCCCCTGCATTTTAATTTAAAACACTCTTTATGGAGGGAGGAATGGGAAAAATCCTTGTCCATGAAAACACACTAAATGTGAATAATTGCCCCAAGTTGTAGCTGATTTTAATTTTTAAATATGAAGGGTACAAGATTTAGCTTAAAAATTAATATGCTGTTTTAACAATGCTATAATCATTGCTTTTTATGTTTTTTTGCTTATGGTTTCTTTTTTCAGAAGATACTGTAATAATTATTGTTCTTCCAAAACATTTTAGCTTTTGCTTTAATCTCTTACTCCTTTACTTGGCCTAGAAATGCCTTTTGGTATAGTGCAGTGTGAGGTTGAAGTAGAAGCACATCTCCTGATGTATGTCCTGGCCTCAGACCTGCTCCATCCTTGCCATTTCATAATTCCTCTTCTCTTCATCAGTATATAAATGCTTCTACCCCTCTACTTAGTTCTTTTGGCTTTGCTCTGCTCTAATTATAGTTTTATAAGAAGTATTGATATTTGATAAGACTAAATTTTCTCTTATTATTGCTCAGAATTCTGTTAACTTCCTATTCTTATGAGCTTTAAGTCAGTTTAAGAAATTCCATGTAAAGTTCCACTGGGAATTATTTTGGTTGGGAGGAGACTTTCTTTGAACTTTTTGATTTGAGACTTGCTATTAATAAATTCCGCTTATTGAGATCTTTTTACGTCTTTAGATAAAGTTGATCATTTATTTTCTTTGCGAAGCTTTTACATGTCTTATTAAAAAGATAAATCTCTGTAGTTATTCATGCTGTCTTTCTTTAGAAATCAATGTAGCAATTTGCTTATTGGTGGTGAAATGCTCTGATTTTCGTGTGGACACTGAGAAGCCCTTTTCTTTCTAATCCCTATAGTCTTCCTCCAATTCCCTGCCACCCCTTGATTGTCAAAACTGTGCCCTCCAATTAAATAATTGACTGAAAGTGATGGCTGCAGGCAACAGGATTGCCATTTCTGGCTTTAAAAAGAGTACTTACCAGTATTTTACCATAGAGTATATGTTTTGGTAGTTCGCTTTTTAAGTTAAGGAAATTCATTTCTGTTCCCTTTTTTTTTTTTTTTTTTTGAAAGAATTAAAGGCTATTTTAGCTTATGGTTGTCAGTCCGTAGTCAGCTCCATGGAGGGTAGCATGATAGAGGAGATCATGGTAGGACAGGCAGCAAAGGGTAGTGGTGGCTGGCGGTGGTGGTGGCAGTGGCAATGGCAGCAGTAGCCATGAGCCTCCCTTTTCCTTTTTATCTCACTTGAGTTATAAGACCATTGGTTGGTACCGTTTACACCCAGGGGAGAGAGAACTTCCATTTTCCATAACTCCATCTAGCCACACCCAGAGCCATGTTAATCACATCAGTGGACTAATCCAATTAACCAGACACCCATGGCCCAGTTACTCCTAAAGCTCTACCTGGTATCACATGAGGCTTTGAGGGACATTTTAATATAGACCATAACACTGAGTTACCTTTTCTAAGAGCATTGTTTTCTTTTAAATCAGCGTGTGTTAAATTTTGTCAAATTCTGCTTCTGCATAATTGAAGGCAACCACTGCTTCTTTATTCTATTGATTTTTAGTGTTCAATAATTTTCATTAAACGTTAGCAAAATATAATTGTCTCAGTTTTTCTCATTTTGCATCTTTAGTAATAAATTTTACTAGCAATAATTTTCCTTCCCAGCATTGGCCTTGCTTGGGATATACTAACACCCTAAAGGAAGACAGAAAATACTCCTTATTCTTCTACTACATTCTTTTCTACTTCTAGAGAAGTAATATAATGTCTTCACAGTTGAAATCGTGGAACAAGACTGTGTATGCTTAGATCTTTAGTTCACTGTGTTTAGTTCACCTTCCTTGTGGGAGGTGCTGTCTGTGTGGCAATTTTCCCTTCTGTCAGTTGTAGGTACCTTGTGCAGACACTTTAAAATTTAAATTGAATATACACTTAGAAAAGCTCTACCGTGTAAAAGTCATGTGACTAGTGTTACAATGTTGCAGGGTTTTCTCTATACTATAAATAGTATAAATACTGTATTAGTTACTTTTTACTTGTTGCTGGGACAAATACCCAATACTCAAAATGAAGGAAGGAAAGGTTTATTTAGCTCACAGTTACTGGAGGTTTCAGACCATATTTGGCTGGCCCAAGGCTGAGTGGAACAGCAGAGATCTTCCAGTTTATGGTGGCAGAATAGCAACAATCACAACAGAGGAAGCCAACCAAACAGGGCAGCAGAGAACAGCATGAATCTGTCTCTCTGTCTCTCTTTTTAAATTACATCAGCCTCTCTGCCTTAGCCTATCCTTAGGCTACATCCATAATCCCAGAAGTACTTAAAACACATAGTCCCAGTGGATCATGGATCAAGCCTCAATCTATAGAAGTCCCTGCTCCATGACCGCATGAGGCTTTGGGGGGTCAAGTAGACATAAGCCATAACAAATACTTACATACCTATGACTTGTGTTGTTTGTTCTTTTAAAAGTTTATAAGTTGAAGTTGATGTGAGCATGCTTTGATGGGAAGGAATAGGAAGAAGACTTTAAACCACTGATTCAGGGTTTTTTTGATTGTTGAAAAGTTTTCTTCTCGAATCCTTTTTGGTAGCTGTTCTTACTGGAGTAAGATGGACTTCAGTATTGTTTTTATTTGAATTCCTCTAATAGCCAAAGATGCTGAACATTTTTTTCATGTACTTTGGCTATTTGTTTTTTCTTTTGAGAAATGCGTAGTTACCCAGTTTTTTATCAGGTCTTTGCTTTTGAGGGCCTAATTTTTTGAGTTCTTTGTATATTCTAAATTATTAGTCTTCTGTTCAAGGGGCAGTAGCAAATTGTTTTTCATTTCCTATCTCTAAATTGTGTCTTCATTCTGTTGATTATTCTGCTGTGCAGAAGCTTTTGTCCAGGCTTGCCTCAACTTGCTGTCCTTCTGCTCCAGTATCCTGAGTGTTAAGATTACGGGGATGTGCTACCAGGCCTGGTTTGATGTGATTTTTTTTTTTTTTTTTAATTTAGGACTGGGTCTACAGGGTGTCACTACACAGATCAGACTTCTAGTGATTCTCCTGTTTGCAGTTTCCAAAGTACTGGGATTACAGGTGTGTGCCACCATACCCAGTCTCAATTGCCATTTCAGCACACCGCAGGGATGGGACCAGAATAGCATGCCAGGGATTGAACTCCAGCTGCTGCGCTCTGCCAAAGCAGGTGCTTTAGTCTGTGGAGCTGTCTGGCCTTTGATGTGCTTCTTGAATCTAAAGTTAAATATCTGTTACTATTTCTGAAAAAACTGTTAGTATCTCTTAAAAAAATTTTTTGTTCTATGCTTTTGGGAGTGTTTGTTATATAGGTATATTAAGACTATTAATAGCCTTATACATTATATATTAATTTTTACGCTGTTATCCTTTCTTTTTACTCTTTTTATCTAGCTGTGCTGCAATCAGAGAAGTTTCCTTGGATCTGTGTTCTATATTACCAACTCTAGTTCTTTTTAAATTTTGTTTAATACATCTTTTAATTTTTAACTTTCGTAATTATCTTTCATTTTTGTTAGCACTCTTTGAATCTTCATCAGATTTCTTTGTTATGGTTTTTTCTTTTTACACATTAAAATATATTATAATTTAATGATTTAAAAGTTCTTTTAAAGTTTTCATGCTAATGCTATTATTTATTGTTCTTGGGTGGTTACTACAGGGGTTTTAATGTTTGGATAGTAAATACCTTCTCTCTTCTGTTGTATAATTCTTGAGTTATTTTTAAAGGGATTTGTGTGTTTTCCCCAGTGTGACATTTTTTGAGGAGTTAGGGCTCCATTCCAGAAGCTTGCCTTTGCTTCTGGCAGTAGTTTTAAGGATACCACCCACACAGGCCCAGTTTTTGTCTTACCTTGTAGGTTGAGGTTCACACATGCTTCTAGTAGTCTGAATTTCAACTCCAGCATCACAGGAGCTCAAGACCCTGTGTCTGGAGACTGTGCAGTGATAGACAGCTCCCTACTTGCTGATTGGGAGTTTTGTTTTCTGATAAAGCATTTCATTGATGAATGTTACCCTTCAGGACACTCACAAATCCTCACACAGACTCAATGTTTTATTTTATGGCCTTAGATGAAACGTGAAATCTTTCAATTACTTAGGCTGATAATTTCCCACAGCAACTGTCTCATTACTCCCAGACCTGTTACAATTTACTTTCATTCTCTTTGTTCTAACATCCATGAGTTTATTGCTTTTGCCTTACACACTCCTTTATGCATTTAAAAGAGTTGTCTTTTATCCAGCACTTTGTAGTGTTGGAAAGCATTTAATATGTGCTTTGTGAAAATAGAAAATAGTGGTCAGCTTGTGTGTGACTCACATTGCTAGAATCAGCAGTGTGTGCATTGCTTATGAGCGTAGGCTGATACAGTCTTTTATTGAAACCAAAAATATTTCCTCACTGAAGAAACACCACAAGGTAATGTGTGTAAATACAGGATCATATTAAATTGCTGTGCTTTATTGATACAGTAATTCTGTTAGATTGAAAGGTTCTACCAGATAAATTTCTGTTTAGTGCATTCTAATATATCATTTAACTGTTACTGAAAATCATAGGTATAAATGAGTGTTCATTTTCATCAAAAATTAATAATGGCCTGAAGGTACAGTAAAACATTCATAGTCACATTATAGAAAGGCAAAGCTTGCTATAAGGCCAAAATGCACTGCTTTTAAGTTTTCAGTATATTTCATAGTGTGACAGCTGTATTGAGCCCTATGTGGACCTCTTCAAGCAACAAGAAAAAGAACACTTGGTGCTAAATGTACACAGTCCTTTGAGTTGTGCAGGAATCAGACCTAGCCCTCTAATGGAGTGACTTTTCTAGGCTAAAGAGAAGCAACACGTAAGAAATTTTTGGAGGAGATTATTGAGTTGTGATAATACATGTGATCAATTTACAGATTCTTTTCTTTATTACATTTTTCAATGGATTGTGTAAGGTGTGTTTTACAGAACTGTTTACTTGTTTACTTCCTACTTAATACATGTTTGTGGAGGTTTTTTTTTTTTTTTTGTATGTCTATGTGTGGCACTCAGTTTTTCAGGTGGTGAGCCCTGGTTCTTCTTGGACCTTGCCATCACTTTTGACTGAATCTTACTATTCTTACTGCATATTACAAATGACCAGTAATGCTGGCAATGACTGTTGTATCTGCTGAGCATTATAGAGCTAAGATTTTTGTTTTGTTTGGGAGGGTGTGCATGTGTGTGTGTGTGTGTGCATGCGTGTGTGTGTGTGTGTGTGTGTGTGTGTGTGTGTGTGTGAGGCGGGGGCAGGCAGGCAGGTTGGCAGAGGGCTGGGTAAAGTCTTTAAGTTTAGGGCAGTTTCTTCTTTGGCATAGTATGAACAATC
Source organism: Myocastor coypus (assembly GCA_004027025.1). Taxonomy (NCBI): domain Eukaryota; kingdom Metazoa; phylum Chordata; class Mammalia; order Rodentia; family Myocastoridae; genus Myocastor; species Myocastor coypus. The sequence goes on from PVJA010015026.1 coordinate 38,428, forward strand.
AGCCTGAAAGCCTCATACGCCTCTTCTCATTTCTTTATGAATCTTTTTTTTAAATCTGTGAATCTTGAGTAAATGAAAAAATACTTTGTATTTCCTTGTTATATTATTCATGGTTGAAAAAAGAAACATGCAGTATTTAGGGAAAAAGTAAAAATTCACAAATCTTGTCTTTTTATTTTTACCTTATTTTTCTATTTCAATATATTGGCTTTTTCAAGGTTCATTTCTGAGAGAAACCAGGGAAAAGTCAAGATGACAATGTCAGATGTCACTGAATTTAGTGGCCAGGAGTTAGATCATGAGCTGATGGGGAATAATTTCAGTGATGTTGTTAGTATATAAGCATTTGACAAATGAAGATACAGAACTGGAGATGATAACATAAAAAAGGGAAGAGAAGCTCAGTGGCTTAAGCACTTGCCTGTAAGCTCTTAAGTCCTGAGTTCAAATCCCAGTACCAAAAAAAAAAAAAAAGGGAACAGAAATAGGTGAGAAAAGGTATAGGAGATTTTCTTGTTTCTCTAATTATTGTTTGTGTGTTTATTTTAAAGATTTGTCTTTTCAGCATTTTTCCCCTCAAAGATCAAACTCAGAATCCTGCACTTGCCTGGCAGACAGTGGTGCCATGGAGCCATATTCCTGGCCTTCATCATTTGTTTTTAAATGTTGATGTTTAAATTTTTTTTTTTTTAATGGCCAGCTCAGCCTGCCCTGGGGGCAGGGCTGGCGCAGCACATGGTTCCAGAGATTGAACCTCGGTCCCTGCAGCTGCCTAAGCTTTCCTAAGCAGGCACTTTAGACTACTGTGCCATCCCACCGGCCCAAAATGCTGATGTTTAGGTAGGAAAGCAAATATTGAAAATAAAGATCAGGAAATGAATTATGGAGTAAAGTTCTTGAATTGGAATCAACATATGATTGTCTAGAACAGTGGTTCTCAACCTTTCTAATGCTGTGACCCCACAATACAGTTCCTCATGTTGCAGTGACCACAAACCAAAAAGTAATTTTGGTGGCTATTTCAAAACTGTAATTCCAAATAAATAACATTTTCCGATGGCTTTAGGCAACCCCTGTGTTTTGGTCATTTGACCCCCATCGGGGTCGCAACCCATAGGTTGAGAAGCACTGTTCTAGAATGTGTGAATGAGGAAGGTAGAAGTGTGATCAGAATGTAAGTGGCTAGTGTCCTGATGTATAATTAAAGAGGAGAAGTGCTTCTGAATGATGGCAAGACAGGGCGTGAAGGTGAGTGGTGGGGAGGTGACAAGTTTTCAGGAACAGTGAAAACTGGGTGACTGTCAGTTTCCGAGGAGAGAATGGGCTAGTGAGGGTGCGAACCTGCTGAGCAGCGCAGCAGGGGAGGCAGAAGATCCCTGCTCCTCAGAGCAGCGTGGGCTTCAGAAGGAGGACACTTGTGTGCACGGTGTAGGAGGGCGGCTGTGTGGGCAGTACCTGGAGGCAGAGAGGCCACCCGCGGTGTGAGTTCTGAGGTGTGCAGGAATGAGCAGCACTGGCTGGGAAGGCTGCTCTTAGGCGAGACGTGTTTCAGTTAAGGAAAAAGGTGGGATACCTGTGAATTGGTCAAGGAGGTATGATGTGTTTGTTCAGCATCTGTGTGCATTTTAGACTCTGATTGATAATAGGAGGATGAATTAAATTGATGTTGCACTCAGTAATTTTCTGTTTTTTAAGAAATAATTATTTCTTAGCTTTCCCTGTGTTTAGAGCGTGCAAATGATTGTCTTGACTTAAAGCTTTTTGAAATTCAAACAAGTTGTTGATATGTCCAGTGACACTGGCCAAGGTCATCTAACAACTCATTTTATTTTTATTTTTTCTTGTTCCAGAACTTTTGTTTGTTTATTTATTTATTTTTATGGCCTGCTCAGCCTGCCCTGATGGCAGGGCTGGTGCAGCATGTGGTGCGGAGGATCAAACCATGGTCCCTTCAGCTGCCCAGGCCTTCCCAAGCAGGTGCTTTAGACCACTGAGCCATCCTGCCAGGCCCCTAACAACTCATTTTATACTATTAATTCTCCTAATACTTTAAAGTTAGTACTCAAGCACCTGCCATGCCAGCCCTGCCCCCACCCCCAGGTCACTCTGGGATGGCAATTGAGACTGGTTGTGGCGGTGTGCACCTGTAAGCTCAGCTCTTGAGAGGCTGTAAACAGGTGGATCACTGTGAATCTGATCTACTAGTGAGACCCTGAACACCCTGTAGGTCCTTCCCTAAAATAATAATAATAAAAAAGTTAGCACTCAAAAAATAATCTTTGAAATAAAATGCAGCTTCCTTTTAAATTATACTACATGATTTTTAAATTTAAGGAGTTGTTATATTGGGTCAAATTTGAAGCCTTTGTGGTTTGTAATGTTAGATTTTTATATTAAAACTTTCCATTTACTTCTGTGTAATTTTTAGACCTGTTCATTTTTGTACAATTTTTATTTCTTAATCTTTAGCTTTTTACATTAGTATGGGTGATAGAACATGGCAGTCATGATGTAGCTGCCCACGTCTGTAAGGAAAGGGTAAACAGTGGTATTTCCTCAGCAGTAGTTCTCTATCTGCAGGTTTTGTAATGGGAGCTGTGGGCTTTGTGAGCCTTCTTAATATGATGGTTTGTGTTTTCAGGGACCATGGCGAAACCTGCTGGATCTTTAGCCAGAAGCAGCAGCCTGTGTCGCTCTCGGCGCAGTGTTGTGCCATCCTCGCCGCAGTCTCAGCGAGCTCAGCTCCCTCCACATGCGCCTCATGCCTCCCACCCTCGGCATCCACATCACCCCCAGCACCCCCAACACTCCTTGCCTTCTCCGGATCCAGATATCCTCTCAGTGTCAAGTTGCCCTGCACTCTACCGAAGTGAAGAGGAGGAGGAGGCCATTTATTTCACAGCTGAAAAGCAATGGTATTGACACTCTGTACACAGTGTTTGTTGGAGATGGATGGGAGCAAGCTGTGAGGTCAGGAGAGAGACAAGAGGAGTGGTCCATTGTGTTAGTTTTCTCTGCTGCATAGCGAGTTCCCACTGACAGTGGCTTTAGGTGATGCCCATTGTTAGTACCCGGTTCTCTGTCGGCTCTCCAGGCTTGGCATATCTGGATTTTCTGCTACAAGTCTCAAAAGGCTTAAATCAAGGGGCTGAGCAGCCTGAATTCTCATTTGGAGTTCAGGATGCCCTTCAAATGTCATATGATTGTGTCAGGAGTCAGTTCCTTGACTGTAGGACTGAAGTCCTATTTCTATACTACACGCAATGGGCAGGGCTATTCTCTGTTCCTAAATACTACTTATTCTCCATCATCACATGATCTTCACTTTAAAGAAAATTACCCTTGTGTAAAGCCATCCTTTGCTCTGTATCACCTACTTCCTTTATCTGTAGTCTCTGCACTTATGTATCTGGTTAGTAGCTCAGGTTGATGATCTTACTACATCAGCTACTCTGAGGCTGTAAGTTTATGTGCACATTCCCTTCACAGCGGCACTTACATTGATGTTGGGGAAGGCATCTTGGAATTCTGCTTTCCCCAGAACCATAACTATTTTGAGCAATTATGGCCTAGAAGCCACTGTGTACAGTTGACTCAGGTCTTGCATCATAACTGTGTTGTAAGAAATTTTATATGTAATACATGGAAGCCTAAGCTTTATGCCTGAGCATAAAGAAACATCAGTATGACAAAGATTTTAAAATAATTAATTGCTATTCATTTTTTTGTTACCATTATATACTGGTACTTGCATATAGGCAGGCCCAAGGTTTAAGAAAATGCTAAAAATATAGCAGAAGAAACTACATTTTGTTTTACAAAATGAGACCAGCAGGAATGCTGTAGTCCTCTTTAACGATATTAGTGCTCCCTGAGGCCACCTGCTGTCCAGAAACCCTTTCTACACCTCATTCTTCTTTTGAAACAGAGTGGTATCAAGTGACATGGCTGCAAATGAATGTTTTATTATGCTCTTTCCATTGAGTAGCCATGTAGCTCCAAAGCCTGAACACCCCACATATGAAACAAAGACACAGCCTTGGTGTTCTCAGGCTCCCTTGCTCTCTGTAAGTACGCAGTACTGATTCTGTAATTCGTAAAAGGACATGCGCATTAGAGAAAAAACACAAAAACTGAGATGATAAAAAATGTAAAATTTAAACATTTCCATTCCTCTTATGATTGAAGAAGGTATAAGTTATAGTTTCTTAGACTTTTAACTTAGTTTTTGCCATAGTTTGTGTTAAGATGAAGAGTTTTAATAAGCTATGTTATTTTGATTAGCTAGTTTTGTTGAAGTATGTATAGAATGTGACATTTCTCCTTTTAAATTTCAATAGATAATCAAAGATAGTTGTTGTAGGTAGAATATGTGCTAGATGTCTAAACATACTGACTTAAAATTTATACTTTTGCCTCTGTCTCATTCAGGGAGGTGTTAGACACTGCTTCAGAATGTGATTCCTTAAATTCCTCCATTGGAAGGAAGCAGTCTCCCCCTTCAAGTCTCGAGATATACCAAACATTGTCTCCCCGGAAGATATCCAGAGATGAGCTCTCCCTAGAGGACTCCTCCAGAGGAGACTCGCCCATCACTGTAGACCTCTACCGGGGCTCTCCCGATTGTGTAGGTCTGACAGAAACCAAGAGTATGATCTTCAGTCCCGCAAGCAAAGTGTACAATGGCATCTTGGAGAAATCCTGTAGCATGAACCAGCTTTCTAGTGGCATCCCGGTGCCTAAACCTCGCCACACATCATGTTCTTCAGCTGGCAATGACAGCAAACCAATTCAGGAAGCCCCAAGCGTTACCAGGATAAGCAGCATCCCACATGACCTTTGTCATAATGGAGAGAAGAGCAAAAAACCATCAAAAATCAAAAGCCTATTTAAGAAGAAATCTAAGTGACCTAGCTGACTTGATGGAATTCCGTACAAGTGGCATCTGTAAACTATTATCTCCCACCCTCCACTCCCTGTTTTTTTGTTTTGATTTTAGTAATGTAACTCCATTGGGGCTTTCCAGACTGGATGCCATAGTGGGATGTCCTTAAGGGGATCTGTCGACTGTCTGCTTATTTAAATGACTAGATAATCAATTCTTCCAAGTCAGTTATTACTGAAAAATCATTAAGAGATGAGACAGTTTACAGTCTTTTCTGCCTATTTATTTTTGCTTTATTGTTAGTGATGTGTATATATATTTTGTTGAAAGCCACCATGGACTTACGAGCTTTAATGGACTGGTAAGCCAGCATGGGCTTGCAAAACTTTCTTGTTTACCAAGCATCTTCTTATCTTTCCACAGAGCTATTTACATCATGGACTAAATAACTTAAGAAAAGTAAAATTAATTGCACTACTGTTTCCAGACTGGAAAAAACAAATCTCTACAAGTGAAACTGTGTAGAGTTTATAAAACAACTATGGATATGGAACTCTTTTCACTTTTAGATCAAAAATAGATTTTTAAGTAGAAACTAGGGTTTCTAATTGACATGATTTTGGGAAATGAAAACCCATGCTTTTATTATGGGATGCTCCTTTAAATGCATTTAATATTATAAAGTTTCAAGTCCTGCTGTAAAGATCCTGTTGTTTTGTTTTCCCCAGGGCTTTCACTGTGATTTACTGCATTGCAGGCTGTATGATAAAATATAAATACTTTAGAAGGCTCATAATTCCTTATGCAAATGAAAGTTGAAACTTGACTGAAGGACTTAAAACATTCTCAAGCTTAAACTGAGATGGGGGTGTGAGATTCAGGCACTTGTTTACAGACTTTGAATAACTGCAAGGACTAATGGTTTGTGAAAAATTTGTACTGTGGAAAAGATAATAAATTGGAGACATTATTATGTGGGATTGTATTGATTTTTGTTAATAACATTGCTAAAAACACTATGTTTTGTGGAGAGCTGTAAGCTGTCTTGTTGCTTATTTGCAATATACGAAATAGTGATGTTTTGAAAGCAAGTTGTCAAAAAATTTCCTCCTATTTTATATTGTTTGTCATATTTTTTAATGTAGCTTGAAATGTTTAAATGTTCTGATATCAAGATTAACAAATATAAATTTATGGTGCATTTAGATTGTGTTGTATTGATTTGTAAAGTTTGGTGTTCATTCAATGGGTAAATTGTTTATAAAGGTAGATCTGCCATGAGAAATGTCACATAAACAACCAAATACCAGAGAACACTCTCCAAGTTCTGGGAGTTTCTGCTTATTGCACTTTTTAAGATTATATCATAAATAACCTGTAGAATGCAATGTGGGTGGATGTTTGGGTGAAAAGCTGATACCTATTACCTAACGGTTTTTTAGCATTATGGCTGAAATATATAATGTCTGCTAGTGATACTTAGGCAAAAAGTGTTGATTGATAAACAAGAAGTTTCTTCAGAGTTTTGCTCCAAAGAAAGATTTTAATTATTAAGAATATGGAGAAGTTTGCAGGTCTCCTATAAATTGCTTATTTTCTCTTATCATTGTTAAAAATTATTAAGGGTCTTAAATGGTATTTACATCAGCTGATACATATTTAATAAGCCAAATGCTGTAAGGGCAGAATTTGGTGGACTGGCATGAGCATAGTGTTTTATCAGTAATAAGGTATGATGATCTGGAAGGTAGAGTTTAGGAACACTGGCTTAAGCTTTTAGGAAGAGGAGAGGTGCAGATGGAGCTTGACAGGTATTCTGTAAAGTGTAATCAGAATGAAAGGAGCACTTAGCTCTTCCTGTTTCTTACAAACAGAAAGAGTTGTTCTCTTTGAAAATTGCAGGCAGAATGGGAATTGGTAGTTTAAAGGACAGAAAGTGTGAGAACCTCAGGAGCCTGAAAGGAAGCTGTGTCAGGCGGTTGCTCCCAGGGCTGGAAGTGGGTAAGGATCAGAGGCAGCCTAGGCTGGGGTGCTGCTCAGGCGGCTGCTGTGGGTCAGAGTGCGCCGCTTGTGCTGCGCATCACAGTCTGTGAACAGATCTACCTAAGGAATATTTTCTGCTTTGTGTTGTTTGTAATATTCATTTTGCATTAATATTATGTTCTATATTTGTAAATTCAACAGAAAAAGACTGAATTTTGGAAAGCCACAATAATTTCTGTATTATACCATTTATATGTAATAACTTGGGCATTTCTATAAATTTTTAAAATTATCTATTCGTTGCCTTATTTTAACCTTTCAGAATTATGGTGTTTTGCTTGTTTTAAAAGTAGTAGCTTCCTTAAGGGCTGGTAGATATATAGCTCAGCAGCTTATGCTGTTGTCTGGCACACACAAAGTCCTGAGATCAGTCCTCAATACAGGAAAACAAAAGCAAAACAAAACAAGCGTTCCTTACTGTTTAAAAAAAAAAAAAAAAAAAGGATTAATGGTAGAAAATAAGTTCTACTACCCTAAATAACTGCTTTAATATTTTGGTATGCTTTCTGCTAGATATTTTCCTACATATTGATACATACTTTACATAATTGAAATCACTGTATACATTTTTGCATTATGCTTTTTTAATTTCATAAGAGCATTTCTTCAATATCATTCAAAATATCAAACATTTTAGCAGCTGTATATTTGTGTGCTGTTGTGCAGATGTAACATCTTTTCAAATGTGCCTTTGTCATTAAACATTAGGCTGTGACCAAATTTGTCATATGTGGAGTGGTAGCTTTTAATATGTGTTGAGCACCCTAAATGCCAGGTACTATTTTAAACTGTTAGTATTTATTCTATTCAGTCTCAGTCCCCACATAAGGTAGGTACTCCCCTTCCTCCCCTCCCCTCC
>PVJA010015027.1:0-16424 GCA_004027025.1 Myocastor coypus
TTATGTGACTTTTCTAGGTCAACTGGTTAAGATGCTGCTTTATACAGAAGTTACTCGATACATGGATTTCAAAGTGATTGAAGGCAGCTTTGTCTATAAGGGAGGAAAAATCTATAAGGTTCCTTCTACTGAAGCAGAGGCCCTGGCATCTAGTAAGTAATTTCATTTTCTTGTAATAATAGATTTTATAGGGAAAAGGTATCTCAAATCTATCTGTATGATCAACTTATATTATGTGCTAGGCAGTTGGGGATATATCAGTGAATTTTAATATCACATATGGTTTAGGAGAGGAGAAGGGAGATAAAACAGAAAACTTCATTTTCGTTGTCTTTCTACCAGCTATCACCTAGTAGGAGTACTAAGTAGAGAGAATGAACATTTTAGGTGAGTTTATTGCAGTCTCTTCATCTGTATTTTTTTAGTGTAAAAAGCAATGAACTTGTCATTTAAGACTTCATTAAGTGATCAATAGCATAGTCAACATCCAGCTTGTCTGTCTGTCTGTCTTTCTTTCTTTTTCTTTCTTTCTCTCTCTCTCTCTTTCTTTCCTTCCTTTCTTCTCTTTCTTTCTCTCTCTCTTTCTTTCTTTCTTTATTTCTTTCTTTCTTTCTTTCTTTTTTTTCTTTCTTTCTTATTATGGCCAGCTCAGCCTGCCCTGGGAGTGGGGCTGGCATAGCATGTGGTGCTGGGGATCGAACTGCAGTTCCAGCAGTTGCCTAAGCTTTCCTAAGCAGGCACTTTAAACTGTTGAATCTTGCCAGCCCTCAACATCCAACTTTTGTTGAAGTTAATTTGTTTTTGAAATCTTAGTTTCTCCTCATGATATACCAGTATATTTTTCAGTATTTAGAAAGGAAGAAGGGGCCTGGGGAGAGAGCTTGGTGGTCTAAGTGTCTGCCAAGGACCTGGGTTCAATCCCCAGTACCACATGCTATACTGGCTTCTGAGCCCAGGGTCCACTGTGCAAGCTCCAAGACTGGACATGGTAGTGCACACCTGTAATGTCAGTGTTGGGGAGGCTGAGACAGAACGGTCACTGTGAGTCTTGAGCTTTGTTGTAGTGAGGCTGTGTACCAAATGAATAAATAAATAAAAATTTTAAAAAGAGGACAAGGACGAGTGTTAAAATTTTTAGGCATTTGGCGGAGTGTAGATCAGTTGTCAAAGAAATGTTGAGAATAATGTATTCATAGATAATATTTTTTCAGTCATGTTTACTTTGTATGTGATGAGACCAGTTCAACTTACATTGAAATAAATGCTAGCTAAAACTGTTTTAATTGCAAAATAAAATGGAAGATATTACAGCTGATCTGTTTTAATTGTATAGCTTTATCTGAAAGTCTTGTAAAACTATAAGCTGCAGTTCCCACATCTTACACTTTCATTATAGGAGCTGAAGCTAGTGATATACATAAACTTTTTTTGCGTTCATTTCTTTCTCATTTACATTATGATTTGTGATTTTTGAAAAATTCTTTTGTAGGCTTAATGGGACTGTTTGAAAAACGTCGCTTCAGAAAGTTCCTAGTGTATGTTGCCAACTTTGATGAAAAAGACTCTAGAACGTTTGAGGGCATTGATCCTAAGAAAACCACAATGCGAGATCTGTATAAAAAATTTGACTTGGGTCAAGATGTTATAGATTTTACTGGTCATTCTCTTGCACTGTATCGAACCGATGAGTAAGTTTTTTAATGTTCTTAGATTTGTATTTTTCTTGGAATTCTGAGTTTCCCAGTTATTTAAATTGGAAATTCTTTCAGTAAATATATAGCCATGTTGTACTGTGAAAGATGAGGTTCCAGTTTAAAATTATTAGCATTGAGTCTTCTAAGTGAGCAAGAGGGTAATGACTTGAAATTACTTCAGGTGATGACTTTCAATTAAGAATTTTTAACATACTTTTGTTTTTCTCCAGCTACTTAGATCAACCGTGTTGTGAGACTATTGATAGAATTAAACTTTACAGCGAGTCTTTGGCAAGGTATGGCAAAAGCCCATACCTTTATCCACTTTATGGCCTTGGAGAACTGCCACAGGGATTTGCAAGGTAAGAGTCTACGTATAACCTGTTGCTAAGACCATCATGATCCTGACCTGCTGCTTCAACACAAGCCCATTAGGTGTGGCTTGACTTAAGACATAAGATACATCTCTGAGCGGTAAGATAAAGTTTATGTATGGTGCAACAAAGATCTTAGGTTAAAAAAAACTTTTGTCATGAGCTTATTGGCTACTTGTACAATTTTATGCTATGGCTTTTTAGAAATTTATTTATTTGGTGCAAGAACTCACTGTGCAGCTCCAACTTACTTCTCCTGTCTCAGCCTGCCCAGCACTGGGATTACAGTCATGTGCCACCACACCTGGTTTAAAAGGCTGGCATGATACTCTTCCGGTTCTGGGGCTAGCATGGCATGTGGTACTAGGAATTGAACCCAGGTCCTTGCACTTGCCAGGAAAGCACTTAGACTGCTGAGCTATCTCTCAGCGCTGTGACTGTCTTTTTACACATTGCAAAAAATTGGGACTGTCTTTTGTTTTTTGGTTTGTAGAAGAATTAGATATATTATAGTGTCCTGTATTACAGGTTTTTTTCCTCAGTTTGTGGCTTAACTTTTCATAAGAAGGTGTACATTTTGATGAAGTTCAGTATTTCGAAATTAATATTTTTGTGTTTAATGTTTTGGAATCCTCAGTAAAGGTACAGAGATACTCTTGTCCTTCTCTAGAAGCTTTGTAGTTGTAGGTGCATTTAAATGTATGAATTATCTTGAAATAATGTTGTGTGTGAGTGAAGTAGGGCTTGAGGTTCTTTCCTACCTTCTGTATACTAGTGTTTAATTCTTCTAGCAATATTTATAGAAAGTATATTATTTTCCAGATAGACTGTTTTTGGGCAAGTAAGGTAGATGTATCTACTCTGAGGTCCACTTTCATTCCAGTTTTTGTGTGTATTTCCTACACATGGTTATTTTTTTTATATATATATAAGTCTTGATACATGATATAACTCCTTCCAGTTAGGTTCCCTTTAAATTTATTTTGATTGTTGTAAATCCTTTACATTTCCATATATATTTAGAATCAGGTTGTGAATTTCTAGAAAAATGCTAGCTGGCTTGAGATTAGTTTCCCTTTAGCACTTTGAAGCTGCTTTTCCTTTCATTGTTGCTCCTGATTTTAGGAAGTTAGTGGTCAATTGTATCAGTAGCTTTTTCCCTGTATGTAGTGTTTTTGTCTGGATGTGTTTAAGGCTTTCAAGATTTTTTTGGTATGGTAGTTTCACTAGGATTTGCCTGGTTTGTTTTGGAGGGGTTGAGGGTTATTGACTTGTTTGTAGATTGAAGTTACTTCACTTTCTGTTTTTTTGCTTTTTTTTTTTTTTTAATTAATTAATTATTTTTTTTTCTTTGTTTCAGAACCTTTATTTGTTTATTCACTCATTTTTATGGCCAGCTCAGCCCGCCCCGAGGGCAGGGCTGGCGCAGCATGTGGTGCCGGGGATCGAACCGCGGTCCCCGAAGCCGCCCAAGTTTCCCAAGCAGGCGCTTTAGACCACTGAGCCATCCAGGAGAATTAAAAGCTGTTTCTCCAGGTGTTGGATTTCTTTCTACTCTTTTTCTGGAATGCCAGTCACTTTTGTAGTGAGGCTCAGCTTTTTTTTCCTCTTTCTTTCATATTGGATGATACTTGCTTATCTTCAAGTTTATTGTCTTTTTATGCTATTTTCTATAGGCTGTTAATTTCATTCAATGACTTTTTGACCTAGTATTTTTATCTATTAAACAGTTTTCATTGTTATGATTCTCTGTTAAACTCATTTGGACTCTTCACTAGAGATAAATCTCTCATCCAAAAAAAAAAAAAAAAAAAAAATCATTTGGATTCAATTGTATTTATAACCTCTCCTTGAACATACCATTGAATATTTTTTTTATTATTTATTTATTATTATTATTATTTTTAATTCTTGTTTCAGAACCTTTGTTTGTTTATTCACTCATTTTTATGGCCGGCTCAGCCCACCCTGAGGGCAGGGCTGGTGCAGCATGTGGTGCCGGGGATCGAACTGCGGTCCCTGAAGCCGCCCAAGCTTCCCCAAGCAGGCGCTTTAGACCACTGAGCCATCCCGCCGGGCCCCACCATTGAATATTTTAAAAACCTTAGCTTTCATATATTTAAGTGTGTGGGTAACCTGGGCATTTATTGGTTGCCCTTTCTGTTTACTCTGTCATAAAAATGACAGTTTCAAAATAGGCCAATAGAGTAACAATAAGTAATAACATTGCATATTGTTGTCTTCATAGTAGTTACTCAGTACAAGATACAGGCAATGAGATATTGTCCAAAAATATTAGCACAAACCTTTTTTCAGTAAACTAGCAAACTGCCCATATAACCATCTTACCTATCTTATATAGATTTTTTTTTTTTTTTTTTTTTTTTCTGCAAGCAGGGAAATTAAATTATTGGCTATTAACTCTGAACTTGTGGAGGCTTCATTTTCTACTTTGTTAGTGGGTCATTTTTAGTTTAGTCCAGTAGTTAAATATTAAACTGTGGTCTTTCGGGGTTTACCAGCCTCCACCATGATGATTTTAAGCTTCACACTTGTTTTTCCTGTGGCCAACAGAACTAATTTCAGCTCCCCTCTTCTGCCCTTTAAAGCTGTTGAGTTTTCTAGATCCTTTGGATTCTAGCTGACAAAGAAGCACTTTTTGAGTGCTTAGAGTTAAGATGTGAGATTTTATTACAGATTTGTTGGATCCTTTTTTGTGGCTCTTGCTTCTATAGGCTTTTCTCCATTCCATTTTACAGTTTCTCAAATCTGTAGCTGTCCAGGTTTCTGCTTCTGTTGTAGCTGTCCCAAAATACAAGATTAAATAGTTCCTCCAGGGAAAAATTACATGTGTCATATAAAGACCTCAACCAGTTGCTTCCTTTTGAGTCTTGTCTTCTTTTTCTGCCTACTTCAAATATTCATTCTCCAGTGCCATCTAATGAATCTTCCCCCTGCACTTGTAGTGGGGATTAAACCCAGGACTTTGCACATGCTAAGCAAGCACTCTACCGTTGAGCTGCATCTCCAAACACTTTTATTTTGAGAGAGGATTTCTCTAAATTGCCCACACTGGCCTTGAGATTGCCATACCTCCTACCTTGAGCTGGGATCATAGAAATATGTCACCATACCCAGCTAGGGCACTATTATGTCCAAAGTTTTATTTATCTGAAGGAGAATAAGGCCAATCAGTATAAGCAATTCCTTTATTACTGGTCAGTTCTGTTTTTAACTTTGTATTCTTAACTGTGAGTATGGGGTGTCAGTTCATGTTTTTTGCTTGTTTCAGACAGTATTTTATACTTTCATGACTTAAGCTAAGCAGTTATATTTATATACATATTGCATAATTAACTGTAAGGGAGAATAGCAATAGAAAGTTAATATATTATAATTGAAATTTAAAAAATTTTCTAGGCTAAGTGCTATTTATGGTGGTACCTACATGTTGAATAAACCAATTGAAGAAATAATTGTGCAGAACGGAAAAGTGGTTGGTGTAAAATCTGAAGGAGAGGTAAGTTACAGTTTAAAAATATTTTATTATTGTGAAGAAAATTGTATTTACTAAGTACATTTTTGGTGAGGGCATTGGTGCTATATTTTTATAGACTGATTTCCACATGGCAAGCTTGTATTCGTCATAATAATTGGAACGGTCACTGTGCTTTAAGAGAAATAAAACTCAACATTCTTTTATGTCAGTTATTGCTTGTCTTAGGTCTAAAGTATGTAGCATTATGGATTTTACATTGTGAGTACTGTGTAATTTAAATAGTGTGTGTTCGTGCCTGTCCTCAACTTTTTGTTTAAATTTAGCTTTATTTCATCACTTAAAGTTTATTGGGTGAAATAGGCTAGAGTTCTGAGCCATATTTGTCAGATTTGAATCACATACAATGTGACTGATTCCACAGTGTGAAGAAACCTGATCCTGAGGTGGTGATACTGATGTTTGTTATTAAGAAACATTACTGAGGGTATTAATTGAAAATAAGAGACTAGGCAAAATACCATAGGCTTGGCAGGCTACAATTTTGTACATCCTTAGATTTCTAAATATCTGTGTAAATACTTTTATCACTATCTGTAGAGATTTATTAGAATATCAATGATTGAAGGAAAATACCAATGTCAAGCTAAGTCTAAGATGTATGATATTTAGAAAGGCAGTGAGGTTGAGCTCAATTACCTATGCTATGAAGTCATTGTATCATGAACCTTTTCTGCTGGAGGGTTGAGAATGTAAATTAACAGACCAAAATTGGAGAAAAGGAAGGGCTACGGGGATAGCCATCATTTTGGCTCAAGCCCCTCAAGGTCAGTGAGGACTCAGGACATAAGAGAACCTGTGCTGTAACATCCTACAAGTCGGGTTTCCCAAATTTTCTGGTCAAGGAGATTATGGGACCTCAGAGGAAAGGGATAAGCGACGTATAGTGTGCCTAGGGAGAGTCACTTGGGGAGAAAACATTCTCTCAGGCTTTCACAGAGTTCAAACTGGTCAAGCATTGGCCGTGACTCATCCCGATGGCTGACATTGACAGTAGTTCTACAAAGCAGTGCACATGGTTCCAAAGTTAAGAGGAGATTTGACCCTGGAAAGTACAAAGGATGAAAGTTTTGTTAGACAGGTCTTGCTTTAGCTTACACTTGATCACCCAGCAGAAAAGCTTAATTACAAGGCATAAAACGCAGAGCTAGATTAGTACAATGAGCTGTGAGAGGCTTAAATCAACAGCCTTCAACATTGCCAGTTTCACCGGTAAACCACTGCAATTATGAAATACTGGACTATGTATACAACTACTTCCTCCTAGTTCAAAAAGAAGAAAGCTTTTTCTCCCCCCCCACCTTTGGAACCAATATTGATTAGAAAATTTATCATGTCTGTACCCTGTGCTCTGTATGACATTTGTGAGGACAACAATATGCAGTGTCTCAAGTATTGCGAATGTGCTACTATGTTTTGAAACTCTCATATTGTTATCTCTTATTAAAAGTAATAAAAATTTAAAAAATCCTCTTAAACTACAAAAAAAAAAAAAAAAAGAAAGAAAGAAACATTACTCGTTTCCCTTTATTTACCAAAAATTAAGGAAGGAAAGATTGACTTAGCTCACAGTTTGTGGAGGTTTGAGTCCATCCTATGAAGGTAGAGTGTCAAATGGCAGGGGGCAGCAATTCATGGCTGGGAAAACAAAAACAGCAAGAGCAAAAAGGTAGGAGCAGTGGCAGCAGAGAGCAAGTGTGTCTCCCTGAAGTTGCACTCAGGCTATCTGCCCCCAGCCAAGTGTAGTACTCTTACCCATAATCCTGTAGCACTCATACCCATAATCCTAGCACTGTATACTGAATTAATCACAAACTCTAGAAGTGTACCCTATAACTTCATGAGGCTTTCTGGGGACAGCTAGATACAAAACATAACAATATACAACTGAATTTTTCTGTCATTCAGTAACTGTCCTTAACAGTTTTGTATTAGAGGACGTACTCTAGAATACTGCCTAGGTATTTATGCCTGTAATACTGAAAGTTAAAAGCTTGAACTGAGTGGGAACCTAGGAACTTCTTGGATGGATAATATTTTCATTGTTTAGATTCCATCAGGAATTAAGATTAGAGATTAAATTTTAGCGGCTCATACAGAATGAGAGAGAAAACACAGGACTGACCGAGGGAAGAAAGTCTAATAATTTTGAAGACAGTTTTAAAATCTCATTTATCCCTCAGTGATACCAAGAAGCAAATCTTAAGTCTTGTGTACACTGAGGCTTCGATTGAGAAGCATCCACAAGAGGTACACAGCTGACTGAGTGGTTCCAAGTGCACTGTACCCGAGTAGGTGGCATTATTTGTGAGACACCTGGGGAGTCAGTCCCTGTGTTTGGGGGATGTTGGCTTTGTACATTTGATCTTCCAAAGTGTTATTTGAATATTTATAGTCGGAGTGTATTATTTCAGGCAGTGTCTTTGTAATCTTTCACCTTGACTGAATGATACTTGGATTGGCATCTCTACTCTAAAGGAAATACTGTGAAACCAGAAGAGCAGTAAATCAGATTGGGGCATGATCATTGCAAAATACCAGCTTCTCAGATCTATCAGCAGAACTAGCACCATTTTATTTTATTTTATTTTATTTTATTTTATTTATTATTTTTATTCTTGTTTCACAACCTTTGTTTGTTTATTCACTCATTTTTATGGCCGGCTCAGCCCGCCCCGAGGGCAGGGCTGGCACAGCATGTGGTGCCGGGGATCGAACCGCGGTCCCTGAAGCCACCCAAGCTTTCCCAAGCAGGTGCTTTAGACCACTGAGCCATCCCGCAGGGCCCACTAGCACCATTTTAGCATCTGGATCTAAAGCACTTCATTGTGAGGCCTCCTTAATGCTTAACGTTACTTTATGGATAATTTATAAAAATAACTGGGCATGGTGCGACATACCTATAATCCCAGCTACTTAAGAGGGCAATTCAGGAAGTTCTCAACCATGAGCCCAGCCTGGACAACTTGGCAAGACAGTCTCAAAAATAAAAGAACTGAGGTTGTGTTGTGGTTGACTATTTCCTAAATTCAGCCCCTTGTACCTTAAAATAATCTGTAAAGGGTAGTGAAAAACATAACTAAAAATTATTAACATAGAAAGTTTAAACATTGACATATAAAGCAAAGATTTACATGATCTGAAAAGAAACCAAATTTTGTTTTGGTTTTTGGTACCAGGGATTGAACTTAGGACCCTGCACTTGCCAGGCAGACACATAAGCCACTGAGCTATTGCCTTAACCCCACATTGACCTTTTTAGAGCAAAGTTAGTTTAGAAGAAGGTTCCTCAAAGATAAAAAATACTGACATGTCATTTTGGCAAAGCAGGGTAGGTGCAGATATTTCTTATTAACTACCAGAGGATGTGGTCTTTCCTTGTTGAACTGATCATGAAGATCTTGTACTTTCCTTCACTTGGAGAATTATATGTTTATTCATCAGTTCTTGAGTTTGAGAATGTTTATCTGGAACATTGTTGTTTGAGGGTCCATAGTCTTAGATACATTTATTTGATCAACTTCATTATTAGCATTTCGCATGCTGCTATTAATTTGCAGTAGTACTCTTTTCATTTCATTTATTTTTATTTTTTATTTTTGTTTTTTCTTATTCATTTCATAATTGCAGTTATCTTCCTCAGTTAATTTTTTTCCAATTAGAGAAAAAAAAGAAAAACTAGTTTCTTGTTTATTAAAAACTAAAACTGAGCAACAAAAATCTTTGTAGTAAAGAATGCTTTACAATTCCTGTAGAAAATAAAAGGATGACATTTTATTTATTGGTGCTTCATCCTTCCACTTGGTTGATTCCCTCATTGTTTTATTATTTAATTCATGGGATGATGAAGTACCCAAATGGTTTAAGATAGGACAAATGTCATTTTTAAGATCCCACTGTGTACATTAGATACAAAAATGGCCCAGTAGACATATAAATCTTATTGGAAGATTAAGAAAAAGTAAGTCATGAACTATCAATGTTTACAGATAGAACTGCTCCAAAAAGAAATGCAGTTAAGTTATGTTTAAAAATTATTTTTCTTGTTCCTGATATTTTATGAGCTTAGACTGCCGAGCTATCTTCCCAGCCTTTTTAAAAATTTTCCTTATTTTGCATAGCTGTCTTCTCAGCTACCGTAGAGCCTTGCTGTGCAAGAGAAGCGGCTACATTTATCTCACAACTAAACTTAATTATAAAAAAAGCCTCAAAATGATGATTTTGGTCTCCTTATAATGCTAGTAGTATATTTTTTTCTCTAGGATATGCACATATGACAGTCCTTACAGATACTATTTCATTTGGAGTCAGGGTTTGAATTCTGAGCAGTACAATTCTAAGATTCACATTTCTGATTAGTATGCAGCATCCATGGGGAAGTTACAGGGATTGGTAAAGCTAGCTTGTGTGTGTTTGTGGTACTGACATATATCACTAGCCCTCTTTTTTAAGATTCTATTGAAGGGAAAATTGCATTACATTTTTCAGTGTTGGGACTGAACTTGGCACCTTGCAGATTGAGGGATATCTCCATCCCAATATAAACATCATTTCCCTCCCAACTTTAAAAAATGTGGATAAAGTACAGTGACCTTACCATTTTAATCATTAGCATCCATTTGATTGGATTTATTTTTGGTTTTTGAGATAAGTTCATGCTCTGTAACTTAAACTATCCTGGCACTCTCTCTATAGCCCAGGCTGGCCTCAGAGTTGTGGGGATCCTCCTGCCTTGGGCTCCCTAGTGGTGAGATTACAGATGTGCAGCAACATTCCTGGTAGTTCTTTCATTGATAATGCACAGCAGTCACCACCATGCTTCTCTAGAACTTTTTCACCAAACTGAACTCTATTATAATGCCATTGTCTTCTTCTCAGCCCCTGACGCTATCATTCTATTTTGTTTTCATGATTTTGACTGCTTTTAAGTTTTTCATATAAGTAGACTCATGTATTTGTCTTTGTGAAGGGATTACTTCACTTGGCATATCTTCAATGTTTACCTGTGTTGTAACATGTCAGAATTGCATTTTTAAAGCTGAATAAACACTTCGCTCTCACTATAAACCATGTTTTATGTATCCATTTATTTATCAGGGGATAGTTGGGTTGTTTCTACATTTTAGCTGTCAGAAATAATGCTGTACTATATGAGATTGGTATATGAATAGATAACCTTTAAGATTCCACTTTGTTTGGGTATATACTTTGAGGTAAGATAATGCTTTTAATCTGAGAAATTGACATACCATTTTGACAGGAGTTCTAGTGTTTTACATTCCCATCAGCGGTGCATGATTTCTTCATGAGCTTGCCAGCTCGTCTTATTGATAGGAAGCATTGCAGGGGGCATGATTAGCTCATGGTAGTGTTGGTTTGCATTTTGATGGGATGCTGAGCATCTTTTCCTGTGCTGTTGGCCATTTGTGTATCTTTTGGAGAAAAATTAGTTCATATTTTTTTCTCAGCTTTGAGTCTGGTCCATTTTCATTGAGGCTTAACACTTTCATAAACTCTAAAGTGTTATCCTGTATCAGATTTTTATTTTCAGATATTTTCCCCTAATCTCTGGATTGCATTTCCATGCTGTTGGTGGTGTTTTTTTGAGACCAACTTGTCAATTGTTTTTATTGGATGTGGCTTTTTGTGTACAATCAGTATAAATCTAATACCAGGAAATCTTTGCTGTACATTTTCTTCTGAGTTTTTTGGATGATGCACATATTTTTGTGTATGATGTAAGGCTTTCCATTCTTTTGCATTTGAGGAACAATTTGCTGAGCAGTATTTGTTGGAAAGATTGCCCTTTTCCAAGATTAGTCTTGGTACCTTTGTCAGAAATAAGTTTCTCACTGGATTTTCCTTTCTTTTCTAATGGTCTTTATGCCAGTACCCTGTCTGTCAATGACTTAACTAGTCCTGATCTTTCAAGAATGTTTTGGTTATTCCTGAGTTCAGTCCTTTAGGACTCCATGTAAATTTTAGGGTACATTTATTTAACACTGTTGTCTTTTAATGTGTGAGCATGACATGTATTTCCATATATATATGTCTTTAAATCTTTGTTTTTCTATAGATTGCTCGTTGTAAGCAGCTCATTTGTGACCCAAGTTATGTAAAGGATCGGGTAGAAAAAGTGGGTCAGGTGATCAGAGTTATATGCATCCTCAGCCACCCCATCAAGAATACCAACGATGCCAATTCCTGTCAGATAATTATTCCACAGAACCAAGTCAATCGAAAATCAGGTGAGTTTTGAAAACAAACATGTTGGAGGAATTTTATTACATTGCTTCATTTCACTCCAAATCCTAACTTTACATGCACTATCATAGTGAAAAGACTGTAGCATATATAAAGGAAACAAAATGTGGACCCTCTGGCACCTAAGGGAACCCTTAGCATCCATTGCTTTGAATATCAGTCTTTCGCTCATTGTAGTGAATAGACTGATAGCAGGTGAACTGTGGAAATTTATCTTAACTGAATGAACAGGTTCTACTTAATTTTTGAACTGATGACATATACAGTTGCCTTTTTTTTTTTGTATTTTAGGGAAGGGTCCACAGGGTGTTCAGGGTCTCATTACTAGAGTAGACTCAGTGATCCACCAGTTTACAGCCTGCACTTGCTTCTATAGCATCACTTGTAAAGTTAATTCAATTTTAGGGATGTACTAGAAAACAGTATTAATTTCTTTTTTTTTCGCTGGCTCAGGCTGCCTTAAGGGTGGATCTGGTACACCATGTGGTGGGGATCGAACTGTGGTCCTCTGTGCCCAAGTTTGCTAAAGCAGGCACTTTGCACAACAGAGCTAACCTGCAAGAGCCCCCCAAAACAATATTAATTTCTGACTCACCCCCAAAACAATATTAATTTCTGACTCAGATCAGTACTTTGGTCTAAAATTGCAGCTAACTTGTTTACTTTCGTTTTCAACCCTTGTGTTCTCATCTTTATTTCAACTAGAAGCCCTATATCTTATCTAAAATTTTTTTAAATAATTGAACAAAGTTTTATTTTTACTTTAGAATTATTCACCTTATTCTTAGCAAGATTAGTGTCCTTCATTGAATTATTTAAAATTTAACTAAAGCCGGGCGTGGTGGCTCACGCCTGTAATCCCAGCACTCGGGAGGCTGAGGCAGGAGAATTGGTGCGAGTTTGAGACCAGCCTGGGCTACAAAAGTGAGCTCAGGACCAGCCTGAACTGCATAGCGAGACCCTTTCTCAAAAAGACAATCAATCAATCAATCAATCAATAAATAAATAAAAATTTAACTTAAGAGGGATTATCCGTTTTTAAACAGTTAAGAGCTATCTGTTTAATTTTTTTTTAATGTGATAATGAATAAAAGGATTGGGACTTAATCTTTTATTGGTTCCCAAGCATTCCCAGATCCATGAAAAACTTTAAAAAAGGGGTCCAGTAAGTACTTTCTGTATTCTAAATCATGTTGTTTCTTAAGAGTAGTTGTATAGCCAGGCATGGTGGCTTATGCCTGTAATCCCATCACTTGGGAGGCTGAGGCAGGAAGATGAGTACAAATTTGAGACTAGTCTGGGCTACCGAAGTAAGCTCAAGGCCAGCCTGAACTGCATAGCAAGACCCTGTCTAAAACAAAAAAAGAGTAGTTGTATAGACTTAAGTTGATTATCAAGAATGATACCATTTTATTCCAACTCAAAATTAGATTTTGCTGATCTGTGATTTTTAATTGCTTTAATACATGAGGAGGGTGGGTGAGATGGCTCAGCCATCTAAAGTGCCTGCTTTGGCAAGCTTAGGCAACCGCACTGACCAGTTTGATCCCCCAGCACCACATGCTGTGCCAGCCCCACCCCCAGGGCAGGCTGAACTGGCCATTATATATATATGGAAAACAATTTCTTTTTTTTTTTTTTTTTTTAAACAGTCTTGATTTGTCATCCAGGCTGTCCTTGAATTCACTGTGTAGCCTAGGTTGGCTTCCAACTCAAGGCAATCGTCTAGCCTCAGCCTCCTAAGTGCTAGGATTACAGGTGTGCATTACAATTCCTGTTTGGAAATCAGTTCTTGATTTTTTTTTGTTTTTGTTTTATTTGTTTTTGTTTTTGTTTAAAACCTATTCAAGGGGCCTGGCAGGATGGCTCAGTGGTCTGAAGCACCTGTAGGCGGCTGCAGGAACCGCAGTTCAATCCTCGGCACCACATGCTGTGCCAACCCTGCCCTCAGGGCAGGCTGAGCCGGCCATAAAAATAAATAATAAAACAAAACAAAACAAAAAACCTATTCAAATGTAAGATCCAGGGTGGGAGAAAATGCAAATGTTAACATTGTATAGCAGATTCTTCCGTGAGTTCTTTCAGAGCTAGGATTTCATTCATTTCATAGCCACATAAATTCTTAATCTCTAATAGGTTAGGAGAAATTTGTTATTAAATATTTGCATACTTTATCATGACCCTTGCCCTCCATATAGAACTTTAGATCTTGCCTATTTCAAGTAACATTCATTAACAACTCTGAAACACAGTGAAATGTTAGTACACCTATTTCCCTTGTTTATAAGTGAGGCTGTGAACTGCTATTACTTGCTTCTAGATATCTATGTTTGCATGATTTCCTCTGCACACAATGTGGCAGCACAAGGGAAGTACATTGCCATTGTTAGTACAACTGTCGAAACAAAGGAACCAGAGAAAGAAATCAGACCAGCTTTGGAGTTGTTGGAACCGATTGAACAGAAGTGAGTGTTGTATTCATATACATCAACTAAAATACAAACTCAGGTCTTGATTGTGGCTGTGTGACAGGGTGCACATGTGAACCAGGAAGGTGGTATGTGTGTTATTGCATGTCCTTAGTGTCTCATTTCTACTTTTTAATCATTTTCTTCATTGCTGGGACACAATTCCTGACATCTGCAAGAGAGATTTACCAAGGGTCATGAGTTCTAGAGGTTACCATCCATAGTTAGCTGGCTCTGAGGCCTAAATAGCATGCTGTAAGGACCTAGTGGGGGAAAGCTGTTCAAGTTGGCTTCACAAAATAAGAGACAAGGGAGGGATATAGCCTTTCAGGTTGTGCCTGTAGGGATCTATCTTAAGTAGATACCACCTCCTAGCAGCAAGTCAACTGTAGCATATCTCTGATCCAGTTCCCTTCCAGAGACCCTGCATCTTGAGTGAACACATGGGAGTGTGGGTCATTTTTGATCTAAACTATAATACTGCTGCTACTAGTCTTAGCCTTGGACCATAAAACTTTAGGCAGAATAGCAACTGAGCATCAACTAACTTGCCAATATAATTCTTTTCCCCCTCTAGGTTTGTTAGCATTAGTGACCTCCTTGTACCAAAAGATTTGGGAACAGACAGCCAGGTGAGTGTAGTGATCACAGAAAAACATTATTTAGCTTTCTTAGGAAACATCTGTAGGTAGTCTTTTAATTCTTTGCCTTCTTTATTCCTAGATCTTTATTTCCCGTGCATATGATGCTACAACTCACTTTGAGACAACCTGTGATGATATTAAAGACATCTATAAAAGGATGACAGGATCTGAGTTTGACTTTGAGGAAATGAAGCGCAAGAAAAATGACATTTATGGGGAAGACTAACAGCAATTAATGTTAATATCTAATTAGAACAAATTTAAAATTTGGTAAATAATACATATTGTATGAAATCAATATTGTAAGGCCTGCTTTTGTAATCACCATGGAGATTAAAGATTGCTGTACCATTTAATATTCCCCTTCATCTCTCTATTCTTATGTATTAACTTCATGGAGTGGCTATTCACATTGACTGGTTACCATTCTATTCAGTGTAACCAAGCTGGCTTTCTTCTAGTGAAGGATGTTTTAAAAAGGTTGTGATACCAATACAGACAACTTGATGCTGTATTTGTATCTTTTAATTAGTGTAGATTTTGCAGTTTTGCGCTTCAGCTGCTCAAGAGATGGATCCATACAATGTGTGCTGTGCCATCTTGACATTAAGAGGTTCTAAAATGAATATTCCTTACTTTTGCACAGCATCTTTACATTTTCCCTATACATATTTTGTGTTATGTCAAATAATTATGGGCAGGGCCCACATAGTGTAGCCACAAGTTTGGTTCATGTGGATATATTTCTAACCAAACTCCAAACTAAGGGAGTGTTTGGAGAAAGCCAGTATGTTTAGAAAATTGAGAGAAGGGGAAAGAAACCTATCTAAAGCAGGTAAACATAGAACCATCTTTTATATCCCAGATGTGGCTTCTTCAATGGACCAAGCTGCAATGCAGTATTGATTTGACAGAGCCTCTGTTTCGATGTCTGTGTCAAAATGGCTCCAAATGATTTCTGTACTGCAGAATAAAGCCAAACTCTGGAAACCACTGCTGCCTGTTATATGGTGCTGTTTGTGTCATGATTGTGAGGGCCACAACACAGCTGCTGCACATGGCTTTGGAGAGCTGAGAGTGATGCCAGAGCCAGATATGCACAAGAGCCAGGGGGTGTGTACAGCTCCAGATCTGGATGTATTGGAGCAGTTGATCCTTAGCCTCTTGACTTTGGTGTGAGAAGACCCATACTTTATTCTTGACAGAATATGATTGCTAAGATACTTTTTAGTAAAGTGTATGTGTGGTTCTATCCTTCCTAAATTGCCCAGGCTGGGCTTTTGGTTGAAATCCTCCTGCCTAAGCCAGAGTGCTGGAATTAGAGGTTTCTGCCACCATGCCTGGCCTGTTACTGGTAATCTCAGCAATGGCACAGGATAAGTGTTTTCCTTACAAATAAGCTGTTGCCATGGGCAAATGCTGTT
>PVJA010015027.1:16524-46277 GCA_004027025.1 Myocastor coypus
AAACAAGTGATCTGCTAAATAGAATAGAATGATGATAATTTAGTGTGTTGCTCAGTCTATGTGACTAATGCAGAGTACCTCAGCTTCCACTAGAGACATTTTGAAGCCTGTGAGTGGGGGGAAGAGATATCTGGTGTACTGAAGAAATCAATAGTATCTCATTACAGTGACAACCCAGAATATTCCTAGATATCAGGTGGCAATCACTGCTTTAGCTACGTGAAAAATTTCTTTTCCCCCTGGTGGAACTGGGGATTTAACTCAGGCCCTTGGGCTTGCCAGGCAAGCGCTTATTTTACTGAGCTATCTCCCCAGCCCCGAAAATTGTTATTTTTAATTGTGATCTTTAATGCTAGCAAAGGCATGAGCTGAATTACTAATAAATGAAACCAAAACATTTTCATATTCTTTAATATACTTAATAAAAATAGGCCAGGCCTGAAGAGCATAAAGGTGATGAAGGCATGATTCTCTGAGGAAGTTCAGAGGACACATTGTATCATGGTAAGTTATTATTTTTGTTTAAAGATTCGTTTTCTTTTCAATTTATTTATTTATTTTTTTCTTGTTTCAGAACTTCTGTTTGTTTATTTTTATGGCTGGCTCAGCCTGCCCTGACGGCAGGCCTGGCGCAGCATGTGGTGCAGGGTATCGAACTGCAGTCCCTGCATCTACCTGCAGGTGCTTTAGACCACTGAGCCATCCTGCCGGGCCCTATGATGGTAAATTATTAAAATGGCAGTTTGGGGGGACTGATGTGATACGCATCTATAATCTCAGCATTCTGCAGGCTGAGGTGTGAAGATCATTGTAAATCGAGACCAGCCTGCGCTACAAAGTGAGTACAAGGCCACCCTAACTAGCAAGACCCTGTTGTCGTCCCCCCCCCCCCCCCCAAAAGGCAGCTTGGGGCTGGGGATACAGCTCACTAGCAAGCAGCTGCCTGGCAAGTGCAAGGGCCTGAGTTTGAACTGGCCCTTGAGTTACAGTACCGCCAAAAAAACACACACACAAAGGCAGATTGGAAACGGAAAAGGATGGCCTTTTGGGTAAATATTTGAGTTACAACTAGTATCAAGCAGACAGTAATAAGTGGTAAATGCTTAACGCTTTTCTTAGAATTATTTGAAGATAATTTACCAACCAGTCATGGTACCCTTACTAATTTTTGCTTTAGGGGAAATACTGTTAGTGAAAAGTATCAGTGATCCTTGACAAAGTAAAACATACTGTTAAGTAGGATAAGAATAATACCAAACAGTTAAATAGCTGCACAGCCTTACAGAGAGGGTACTTGAAATTTCCTGTCTGTAGCCAGTTACTTCATTGTACCTGACTTTGGGAGAGAAAGAATACCAGATGCAAGAGTCAGGTCAATGGAAGCTAGCTCAGTAGAGGCCAGACCAAAGGGCTGTACTGGTAGGATTCCCTAGAAACCATTTAATCCAAAAGTTGCAAAGATACTTCATACGAGTTTAATTTTTGTTCTAAGCTGGTCACTACAGAAAGACGATTTTTAAAAGTCTTTATTAAAAAAAATCCATTATGAAAACTCCAAATAGATACTACACATCTTTTACAAATAGTTTTTTGTTTTAAAGATTACTATGGAAATTACTTCTAATAGCATAAATAAATGATTATTTTTTCTGAAATGGTTGATTTTTGTAGTGTATTAAGAACTAAGTGGAAAAGTTTATAAATTGGTATTACTTAGAAAAAGCTATGTAGTGTTGCTTGTTTAACAGCAAAACCATTTAAAAGTGCAGTTTTTTTATAGCGTGGTGAAACTGAAAACATCACAAAAGCACTTACAATGTTTTTTGATATTAACATGCAAAAACAAAGCTACTTGTCAAAATACTGCTCCAATTACATAAATATGTTGTAAAATTCTTGAGTTTATAGCTCTGAAAGCATAATATTTCAAATAAAAATAAACAGTATTCAACACTGCAAACCCAAATGTAATGGCAACTGTCACTGTAAAAGGCCTTATATAGTAAAGTATAAAAAATAAAGGAAAACTTTGTTATAGCACACAGTTTGCAAATATGAGGCGACTGTATTTTTTTTTTTTAAACAGGAAATTACTGTTGGTAAGCATCCTCCACATGTAGGCACGTTTCAGATCACCTGTAAAACAAAATTGGTAAGAAAATGAACAAGAGATACTAATAGGATTCTAAGTCTAATGCAGCAAACATTTATTCATAGATTAAGGTTACACTGTACTGTCCTCACAAGCCAGGTTAACAACCAACCTGCTCTGCATTACTACTGATAATCTCTAGCAGTAATTAAGGAAGCTAACAGTATTTCCATGCAAAAAAAAAAAAAAAAAGCCAAGTGAAAATATACCATGGTGCATAACGTGAAGAGCAGTTGACCAACTGTTTCCCACAGATCTACCCAAGTGTCTGGTGCCAACAACTCACAATTGCATGGAGGTTTTATGAAAAGTACCCTTACCAACAGCTGCTTCTAAATGGAGCTGCCACTTTCTGTATGTTCTCAATGAAGTGGTTTATATCTGTAGCAAGGATTCCATTATTCCCAAAGACTTCACTGGAGATATGCTTATCTGTAAAGAAGAAAAAACTTCGGTTTGCAAAATGTTACTTACATTTTTTGCAGTAGCAGGATTCTGTAAGGAAAAATGTTATGTAGAGCAACTCATTAATGTGTAAGGCAGTGGTTCTCAACCTTTCTAATGCCATGACACCACAATACAGTTCCTCATATTGCGGTGACCCCAAACCAAAAAATAATTTTGGTGGCTACTTCAAAACTGTAATTTTGCTACAGTTATGATTTCTGATGGCTTTAGGCGACCCTTGTGTTTTGGTTGTTTGACCCCCACCGGGGTTGTGACCCACAGGTTGAGAACTGCTGGTGTAAGGTGAGGAAGGAAGAAAACCTGTCTAGTTCAAACACAAAGATAAATTTGGGGACTGCTGCATGCATGGTGGGAAGTGGAAGAAACAAAACTGCTAATGGACCTACTTGTGTAGTTAAGCCTGAAAGAAGTCTGGTCAAGGGTAACAGAAAACATAACTAAGAAAGTATTTACAGAAGCAGATGAAACTTATTACAGGACTATTAACTACTCAAGTTACTACTATTAACTGCACAAGTAAGTAATAAGCATTAACTACTAGTAACTACATAAACTTGGCCAGTCCTCTTTGGTTTTATGTGCATTTGTCAAAACATACCACATGAAGTTTGTTTTTGGCTGTTAGCTGTGGGATTTTGGCACATTAGGAATTCAGTGACTTTAATCAGCAAGACATTTCTAGAGCACTGAAATTTGGACAGAACTCAGGCTGTGAATTTACCTGTTAGAAAGATAGCAAATCTTGCATCCACATGCTGAATCTGTAGGTTTATCAAACATTTCAAACTGTCTGCTTTTGTTTGTGACTCAGAGTCACAATGGTGATAGGGAAGCAATTCAATGATATTTGTGCTCTGGTATGTTTGCAATATTATGTTCTTTTTATGAGCAACTGAATCCTTTCTGTGGAAAAACAGGAATGTTAACAACTAGAATCATATACAGTGTAACTCTGACCCATTTATGTATTTCTTGTATCTTAACATCTACATCGTTTTATCTTATTTCTAGGAATTTTTCGTACCTTTATTATCTTTTTATTTATTTTTTTTAAAAGCATTTTATTTATTTATTTTCTTGTTTCATTTATTTTGTTTGTTTATTTTTATGGCCGGCTCAGCCTGCCCTGAGGGCAGGGCTGACACAGCATGTGGTGCCAAGGATCAAACCACCGTCCCTGTAGCCGCCCAAGCTTTCCTAAGCAGGCACTTTAGACCACTGAGCCATCCTGCCAGGCCCTATCTTTTTATTTTAATGAGAATAAAATAGTGAAACCCTTTCAAAACAATAAGACAGTTACAATAATTAACATATTGCATATTGTTGTCTTAGTTTTTCAGAGGAAAAGATGTAGTCATGATATGTCTAAACAATATTAGTACAAACTGTTCTCACTGAACTAAGAAAAAGTAGCTGCATCTCTATCTTGTACGTCAGAGATGGGTGTTCCACAGCAGTTAGAGAAGCTGTATTTGGAGTTTTTAAAGGATCTTTTCACACTTGAAGCCAGTCTCAAGATTGTAGGTACTTGATTCAGCAAAATAACTCAATATAGTCCAACAGGCCATATGTCACTGTGCAGTCAGGGAGTTGCTTCAAAATGTTCCTACTATTGTCACTCCTTTGTAAATACAGGCTACAAACTGTATTAGGCTCATCCCAAAGCAGAGAGAGGTATCACATATACCAACTATCACTTCAAAACACATGAGTTGGCAAATCTTTTATTGACTGGTAGAGGACGTTTCTACATGAAGTATTTGTTTAGTAGTAGATTTCTTTAATCATCTACACAACCAGATGTGTTGATATGCCCATGTAACCCCAGCACTTGGGAGGCTGAGGCAGGAGAGTTGTGTGCTCAACTGGCCCATACAAGGCCAACCTGAACTGCACTGAGAGGCTATCTCAAAATCAAACATCTATACATATGTCCCATAATGAACTAATCACCAGCTTCATTAAATTTAGGCATCGGCAAAAATTTTCTTGTTTCTCACCTCCCTCAAAATCATGTTGTTATGTGCCCTTTAAGAAAATGCATCCTAAATTTAATAAATTACCTCATAAATTTCTATTCTTCCTATCAGTGAAAACTTTCCTTTCCTGTTAACTAGCCTCCAAGGGAAAGCCTTTCCTGAAATTTTGTTTTGTACCATTGAGTTACATTCCTATCCCCTTTAAAAAGCATTTTTAAGACAGGGTCCCATTAACTTGCTCAGGCTAGTCTCAAGCTTGGCCATCTTTCTGCCTCAGCCTACTGAACTGCTGAGATTTCAGGTATGTACCTATCCATTCTTCCTCCTTCCTCTGAAGGAAAATCACAAGTGTTCTTGTAGTTTTAGCTATCTTTTTCTTAGTTTGTTAAAGAAAGTAGTATGGTAACTGTAGAGATAGATATTTTGGGGTTGAGGACCAGATTCAAAATTATTTGTTTGGAGGCTTTCTGGTCAGCTCAGTGGTTTAAGCATCTGAGCAGGCAATCCGAGTCAGGCACAGGGGATGGAAGTTTGATTCCCTCAGGTACTCTTAGGGCAGCCTGAACCAACCAAAAAAGAAAAAAAAAAAAAAGAAGTTTCACCATCATCAATTTTACTGTGTTTTAGGTGCTTCAACTTCTGAATTATGAAAGAATTTACTATTTACCACCTAGGGATGAAGGTAAATGCCATGGCTAATATAAAATACTAGTGTCTGACATTTTTGCCAATTAGTGACTTTCACCAATCTATCCTTTTCAAGATCGCCAATGAGGCCAAGTTCCTTTCCTAATGGAGGCATGTCTTGGATAGCAAGGAACCACTAGAAGCCCCAGTTCTCTGGCTGAAAAATCAAAATTTTCTTCTTTAAAAAGGTTACTTTCGATGTAAAGAAGTCTATTTGTAGCTTCTTATTTAAGGATAAAGCTGAACTAAGGTCAGAATCTAGCTTCTTTTTCCACTCAATTTGTAACCAACAATTTAATATTTGAATAAACATTTAAAATACTTCTAGCCAGGAGTGGTGGCTCACGCCTGTAATCCCAGCACTCGGGAGGCTGAGGCAGGAGGATTGATGCGAGTTCGAGACCAGCCTGGGCTACAAAAGTGAGCTCAGGACCAGCCTCAACTGCATAGCGAGACCCTGTCTCAAAAAGACAAAAAAAAAAAAAAAAAAAAAAAAAAAAAAAAAAAAAATACTTCTAATGCATCCATTAGGTCCATAGTTCAATATATATGTATTTACACTTTATGGTAGTAGAGCCTAAACCTTAACTATGAATGTTTTATGACACCTAAGTTTGATTTCTATTATAGGAAAGTACTTGGCTCAATTATTGTCACTATATAGCTTTCTTCTTGGATGTCCTACTGTAAGAAAACATAATACTTAACCAGGAGACCTGTTTAGTGATAAAGGTGACTTCCACTCCAATATCTTTCATCTGCCTGTAGCACTTGCAGTGAAATTAGCCTAGTGAATGTGGGGCCTGAGGGCAATTTCAACCCACATCCCATACAAAGTTCTTACCTTAGACCTTCCTTTAGTTTTTTATTTTCTCTGTAGTGAAGCAACCACTTCCATCTTCCATGTCCATTCAGTTTTACCAGGATGTGGACAATTTCCTTTAGATGAGCTATAAAATTAAATTTAGCAACATGTTGTTTTGGATGGCTGATGCCAAGTCCAGTAATCACTTGTAAAAAAAAATCAGTCTGTTGAGTAGTAAGTTACTGCCACTGAGATGGGACTGTGCAGCTCTCACAAGGGCACAACCTGTGGCCCCTCGGCTCAGTCCTACCTGCCCACACTACCAACTGCAGGGGAGCATGGTGGCTACCAGTAGTGAAGAGCTCTGACTGGATAAGCTGTGATGGATCAGAAGGGAATCCAGTGCAGTGCAGAAAAGGTGGCTGAGGTTTCTAAAGGTAGAATGTATAAACATTTTTAATCCCAGTTTCCAAGAATTCCTGGAGGTTACAGGTGACCATTCTTGTGATCCAAAATGCTTTCCACATTGAGTTCTAATGTGGTAAGAGTTAGGACTTACTTGCATTATATGTAAAACGCCTGCACTAAGAGAAGTAAAATCTTTGTGAGTGTTCAAAAGGAGATGATTAAACACTTCCTTAACAAGTTTTTAGATGTCTGTGATACCAACAAGATGGCACAGACAATGCAACTGGAAATGGAGAACAACTAATTCTTCCTTTTTTCTTTTTGTACCAGAGCCTTGTGTTTGCCAGGCAGGTGCTATGCAGTTGAGCTACATCCCCAGCCTGAGAAAAGCTAATTCTAAATAAAAACTTCAGTATGTGGCTTATTTGATTTGGCAAGTAAAGGAGTTAAATATGAAAAATCTCACCCTAAAACCTGTAGAAGTATGAAGGAAGGTGAGATAACCAGCTAAAGAGAGAGAGGGAGAGAGAGAGAGACAGTGCTTAGTACAGCAGCTGGCAGATACCAAGTCTTCAATATGCAGTAGGTCATATTCTTTAGAAGTGTTACTTTCTTTGATGAAATAATGCGATCAATGGGTGAGGAAAAACTGACATGACTAGATCTGCAATGAAACAAGAATAGAAAATTAAAAACCTACCTAATGTTATAGTTTCTAGTATTCTGTCATCTGATACCACAAAGCCCCCTGTGCGAAACAGCTCTTGGTGTGTGTCATTCAGAACATCTTCAGGATCATCTACACCGGCAAAGATGACACCAGGCAGGTGCTTTAGCATCAGCAGAGAAGGAATCTGTTAGACATAAAGGGTCCCAATGAAGACAAGTGCATCTATTTAAGGATTTTGAAGCTTTAAAATAACTAAAAATACTTTTAATCAGGGCTACTGCCTGGTAACCTGGCCTGACACAGAAAATTTCTGTTTATCACGTGTAGTTACAAACACATGAAAATTAATTTTAAAAATTTTCTTAAAGGCTAGAAATAAGGATTCCTGAGAGAACAGTGCATCTGAGGTTTTGGATTCCTGTAAAGAAACTATGCAGGAACATGAACAGCATCATTTTGCCTCCAGGCTCATGTCCTAGCCTGACAACAGCAGCAGGATAATGTATCTAGCCTATATCCACAAGCTAGATCATCCTAGGCCAAGCAATTACATTCTATCAATTACTAAGAAAAATTTCACATGTTCATTATATTTATTTGTGTTAATGGGGACTCGACCTAGGGCTTTTGAACTAAGCTTCAACCTCTGTCTTCATTTTTTGAGATAAGGTATCTCAAAGTCACCAAGTTGCTCAGGCAACTTGTGATCTTCCTGTTTCAGCTTCACAGACTGCTGGAATTGGTGTTTACCACCAGGTCTAATTCTCACAAGTCCAACATTTTTAAAACTTTTTCTTTTAGTGTAAGATAGGGAATGATTTACCTAAAGTGAGAAAATTTAGGAGTCTCTCACCTCTTTTGATAGTTCTGAGTTAATATGAGCAGATTCTTACCATCTGAAGGAAGGTACAACGGCACTATATGTGTGCCATATGTATAAGCTACTTCACTGTGCAGAGAAGCAGGGACAAGTTTGATATTGCAGAACAATTCCAGCACCTGGAATATTTATCTCTGTCTGAAGGATATTTGCAAACTCACCTTATGCAAATGTGATGCTATATCTTCATTTCTGATGATGACTACTAGAGTATCAAGCATTCTGTGAAAAGCTTGACAGAAATGTTGAGGTTCAGTTTCTGTGTGGCCTCCTTTCCTCAGAATACTCTGAAAGATTCACAAGTGACCATTACTAAAAAAAGGATACCTATACAGAACTTTTAGTTTATTAAAAACAACCCATTATAAAAACCATATCTTGTTTACTAATTAGAACTTAACAAAGCAACAGAAATAGGATTTTTTTTTTTAAATTTTTTTTTTTTCTTGTTTCAGAACCTTTGTTTGTTTATTCACTCATTCTTATGACCGGCTCAGCCCACCCTGAGGGCAGGGCTGGCACAGCATGTGGTGCCGGGGATTGAACCGCTGTCCTTGAAGCCGCCTGAGCTTTCCTAAGCAGGCGCTTTAGACCACTGAGCCAGGGCCCCAGGAATTTGTTTTATTACTAAGTTCTGTACATTTAAAAATGACTCTTACCTACAATTAAAAACTAGATTCAGAAGTTTATTTAAAAAATAGTACAGTTTGTAATACACTGTAACAAGTTTATAAAATGCCAAAGGTAAGGTGATTTAAAAAACAAACCCAAAACTAATCTATGTGAGTTTCACTTTGGGGATGCCATATATTTACATTTAAAATATCACCTCCAAATAAATAAATAAATAAATAAAAATAAAAAATAAAATATCACCTCCATTGAGGTCAGCCTGGGCTATTTTGTTGAGTTGAAGGCCAGCCTGCACTACAAAACCAGAGGCTGTCTCAAAAAATAAACTAAAACTTTTAATCATAAATTTATAGAATTTTAAAAAATTATACCTATGCATCAATGCACTAGCTCAACTTGCCTTCTCCTGTGATTTTTGACATTATGTTTCTATCTGAAGGATTCTTGGTTTCTATGGTGTCAACTATACCCAAACCATTGTCTGACCATTGTGTATATTTTGAAGAAAAAAAAAAAAAATTACTTTGATTTATCTACCTAAGAGCTTCAAACAATAAATTTTACCTATCTCTTTATTACAACAGATCCCATCATTTTCAAAATTTGTACAAAATTTCTTTAACAAAGAGCCTAATATCTAAATATAAATCTTTAGCTGTCATTTGTTTTACTAGTAAACCATTAGAATAAATAATTTTTCATCAAATCCTGTGACATTCTGTGTTGTGCTGTATAATTTTAATACTAATAAAGAACTCTGGGGCCTGGCGGGATGGCTCAGTGGTCTAAACTACCTGCTTAGGGGGCAGCTGCAGGGACCACGGTTCGATCCCCGGCACCCATGCTGTGCCAGCCCTGCCATCAGGGCAGGCTGAGCCAGCCATGAAAATAAATAAATAAACAAAAGCTCTGAAACAAGAAAAAAATAAAAATTAAAAAAAAGAACTCTGAAGATCTTGCTCATTGTTCCTATGAATAGACAGGCCTACCATTCTACCATTAATTACATTTCAGGACTGTCTAGGTCAGAAGAATTACCAAGAGTGTTTCTGAGCTCTGAAAAGTTTTTTGCTCTTGACGTTGTCAAGTTTATTTTAGGATGTGTTCACTTTGTCACTTGAAGTTCAATTCTTTAAATTTTTATTTAAAAATTTTTTAAAAATTATTTATTTTATTAATTAGCACTAGGTCTTGCTACATAGGTGGGACTCATGGTTATCCTCCTGTCTCAGCCTCCTGCATGCTGGGATTACAGGCGTGTGCCACTATATCCAATTTTGGGGCTGGTGCAGCATGTGGTACTGGGGATTGAACCCCAGTCCTTGCACTTGTCAGGCAGGCGCTTAGACTGATGAGCTATCTCCTCAGTGCCCGAAGTTCATTTTTTTCTTCCTTGTTTCAGAATCTTTGTTTGTTTATTCACTCATTTTTTATGGCCAGCTCAGCCTGCCCTGGGGGCAGGGCTGGCGCAGCATGTGGTGCTGGGGATCGAACCGCGGTCCCTGAACCCGCCCAAGCTCCCAAGCAGGCGCTTTAGACCACTGAGCCATCCCGCTGGACCCCAAACAAAATTAACTTTAAAAAAGAAAACATTAAGTTTCAGCTTCCTTCTGGAGGCCAGGCACCTTCAAAAAGAGTGAAAGTTATTCTGTGTTTTATCTTTTCGACTGTTTACCAACACAGCAAGGAACCTGGAACAAAGATGAGGTAGGGACAAGAAGAAACCAAACACAGAAGCCATTTATTCAGAGCCTTGGAGAACAGAAGCAAACTTGGTGGCAGGAGGTGTGTATGTGAGGAACATTTATGTTGAGGAACATTTATGTTGAAGAACATTAAATAATTGTCTCAGTTACTCTTCTCTCATTGCTGGGAGAAACAGTTCACACTCAAAATAGGGAGGGAAAGGTTTATTTATTTAGCTCACAGTTACTAGAGGTTTCAGTCCATACTCAGCTGGCTCCAAGACAGAGTAGCACAGAAAGCAACTTTTAATGGTGTCGGCAAAGAGCACAGAGCAAGGGAGGGAGATCAGCTCAGACATCTGACTATCCTCTGAACCCTCCTTACATTGTAATACAAATTATCTGCCCCAAGGCAGGTGCAGCATCCACACCCACAATGATCAATCACAAATTCCAGAAGTCACCCCATGACTGCATGAGGCTTTGGGGGGACAACTAGACACAAACCATAACAATCATTTAACATCATACTTGAATGACCCAAAGTAGTAGTCATTTTATAGAAGAATAAAGGTAACTCAGAACGGACAGCTGCATATTAGACCCATTTTCTGCCATTTTCCTAATTCTCCATTTGCAGAACAGATTACAATGCAACAATGCTGCTATTCATCTTTTAAAAATATTTTTAAATGGATTCCCAGTGACTTGAGGATAAAGTCTACATGTTCAAGTGACTTTTTTTTTTTTTGGTCTTTTTGAGACAGGGTCTCGTTATGCAGTTGAGGCTGGCCTTGAGCTCACTTTTGTAGCTCAGGCTGGTCTCGAACTCGCACCGATCCTCCTGCCTCAGCCTCCCGAGTGCTGGGATTACAGGCGTGCGCCACCACGCCCGGCTTGTTCAAGTGACTTAATGAGGCTCTTCCTAACATGCTCCTCTTCTCATCTCTAAAATCATTTCTAATAGTAAAGCCTACACTTAGTTGTACTGATCAACCCTACTTCTCCCAGCATCTGTCCATCCCACTGACCTGTGCAGAAGCCTTCCCAATCTCCACATTAACTAGGTTCTGTTTGGCCCAGCATGATTTGTTTCTACTGCAGTATTGAGTCCTTTTAAAACTGCTCCCACTGGCCAGACTTTCAGCTCACAAATTGTGTACTCCTCTTTGAGAACCTCGTGTGTTTACCAGGTTTATATCTGACTGTGAATAATAGGACACATCAGGAAACATGTGACCAGTTCTGTGGCTTTTTGCAGAGGCCTCATCTGAAGTGGTCCAGTCATGGTGCACATTAAGGGCTCTGCAAAGTGTACTGTGCATTTTTTTTTTCAGTACCAGGAATTGAACTCAGGACCCTGCACTTGCACTTGCCAGGCAAGTACTTATTCCACTGAGCAATCTCCATGGCACTATGCACATTCTTCATCACAGACTTTAGATATAAACATTTTCGGATGCCAAGTGAAAGTAAAAAAAATTCTGCAGCAAGTCTACCTGCAAGGACTTACTATGTAGCACATCCATTGGAGTTAGTGCCACCAAAGGTGCTGACATGATGAAGTATGAAATAGACCTAGTGAGGCATTTAGAACCAACACATTTCAAGGTTAGCTCTACATCACTTCCTTAGGAAAGACCCCCTGAACCAGGCTGATCACCTCAAAATATTGGTAGAACATCGGCTCACAATACTTACTAGTGCTGTATATTGATTTATATGATTCCTTTATTAGTATTTTCCTCATCCTGTTAAAGACTATAAGCAACATCAAAAGGAAAAGGTAACATTTCTTCCCCATTCAGCATATGCTGAGACCACTTAGCACAATTAGAAAACACTGCTACTGTCTGATAGGAGCTTTCAGTGAGCCAGGGATGGACAAAAGAGCATCTGACATGCTTGGGACCCACCCATGGGCAAGAGCTTCAGGCACAACGGTTTCATTATGCGGCACTGGGAGTGGAAAATGTACAGTCACGAAAAGAGTTCAGTTTTCTTATAGAAAACAGTTCCAACCATGAAAAAAGGGTTAGCAACATATTATCTATTGTGGCTCTTTGTGCTGAGAGGAACTAATAATAGAATATTTAGTGGCATACAGTTCACTGGTTCCCCAGGCCCTGTGTCTAAGTGCTGTTTTTTTTTTTTTTTTTTTACTACAAACAGCTTCTTCGAGAAATGGCTAACTCCAACTGCAATCCCTGCAGCCACCTAAGCTTTCCTAAGCAGGCGCTTTAGACCACTGAGCCATCCTGCCGGGACACCTCACTTGTTAATTATCTAGTGGCAACTACAACATGCTTATTAACTTTATATTGAGAAACTGGATATATCACCTTAACAAAATAAAAATGCTAATACATTAATTAATAAGAAGACAAACAGACCTAAGGTGCCTCAGAAAAATGCACCAAGAGACTAGAGTATTAGATCTTGTCTCAAAAGCACAAATAATACTAAAATAGCACATCAACATAAACTGAAGAAAATTTTACAAAATAACTGGCCTTAAAATCTTTAAAACTGTCATCATCATAAAAGTGACGGGAGAGAAACTATTTCAGATTGATGACATGACCACACTGGAATCTGTGGAATAGATGGTCATGTTGGATTAATGTTAACTTCCTGATATTTATGGTTTTAGTATGATTATATAGCAACTTTACAAATGGTTCAGAAATGTCAGTATTAAGATACTTAGATAAAAGGTACTATTTTCTGCAATCTTTACATAAATTTGAAGTTATTTAAAGTCTCTTGTCTCTCAAGGGCTGAGGAGATAGCTCAGTGGTCTAAGCATCTGCTTGGCAAGCACAGGGTTTGATCCCCAGTGCTGCATGCCAAGCAGATATACCCTGCTTTGGAGTGTGCCCTGCCAGCCACCAAAACTGGGCATGTTGGTATATGCCTGTAATCTCAGCACTGAGGAAGCTGAAGCAGGAGAATCACTATGAATCCAAGCTGTGTAGCAAGACCCTGTACCAAATAAATAAATAAATGATTTTAAAAAATTTAAAGTGTTGTCTCTCAAATACAGAAATCTAGTAAACTCTGAAAAGATGAAAAAATTTTTAAAGTGTTGTCTCTCAAATACAGAAATCTAGTAAACTTTGAAAAGATAAAATGAAAAAGCTAATGGTACATCAAAAACAGATTTTGGCTTCTCCAAAGTCAAGATTTCAACACGGTTATATCACTTAAGTTTAAGGGTCATGTATATACACACAAAAATATCAGTTGTTCTAATAAAGAAATATACAATAATATATTATTAGCCAAATTAAGTCTCAATGATTCACACTACAGGAGGAGATAATTAACTTTTGAAAAAAAAATCTGTATATAACAGTGGAAATACATTTGTATTTATACTTGATTAAAAGCATGTTTACACAGGTAAGTTTTTGTGATAACTGTTACTGCATTAATTCTGGAACATCATGTAAACATGCAAATATAGTAAAATGGGGATCCTTATTAAAAAAAAACAGTATGTAGCTAAAGACTGAGCTGTGAAACCTAAACAACACCTCATGCCACTTCATTTTGATGCTCAAACTGCATTTATTACTTCTAAAATATAATTAAAAGGCAATCAAGATAATATAAAATGTAAGAATAAGGTGGCACTTTACCTTTGTTCTTGAAAAGAATAGTTTGTCTTCTGTTTCAACAAGGTAGAAGAAGAAGGGACTCTTACATGCCTTTTTCAGAACATTATTTAGCTTGGTATGCAAACTGGCACACAAGTCTGTAACAACATCATCATAGGAGTTGGACTGTCTTCGGAAAGACGGATTCATCTCCTGATATACAGCTTCTTCAGAAGCTGTATGTAACTCTTTATCCTGCAAATCATCATGGTTGCTGTTCTTTATCACTTTATTGAACTCAGCATATTCATTAAGAATAACTGAAATATCATTCCGAGATTCTTTTGAAGTACTGTTGTATTTCAGTTTGTTGAGGTGGAACGAAACAGTCTGATTTCTCTGAGAATCTGTAAGATTTCTACTGTGACTACATCCTTCCTTACAGAATGAGGCAGTGCTGTCCACATCACTGGGTGTACAGCTTCTCTTGCGCTGACTCTTCTGTTGGGCAAAATTGGCATCAGAATGCAAGATGGTTACTAGAATGGGGCTTCTACTCCTGGATGTAGGATGCAGAACCAGGGGCTCTGACATTTTTGTCAAAGGGAAATCTCTTGGTGAAATTTGCAGAGGTAAGTCAGGTTGTCGAGAGCCTCCCTTCACAACTTGTTTCACCTTATGTGTAAAACGCAGATACTCCAGATCTAAAGTGTTCTGTGTAGGGTTATCTGTCACTTGCCAAGTGTTTGTCCAGGAGCTGAGCGGGCCCCAGTTTATAGTGAAACTAGGGCACCTTTTCACTCTATGCAAAGTTCTTGTCATGTCTTTGAATTCTCTTGTTATAGTAAAGTTATCATAATTTCTGGGAATACCATGGAAATCTCGGATTTGGACATAACATGGCACACACTTATCTTCTTTCTCTAATTCGGTGGCCCAGCTACTGGGAGGGCTGCTGATCTTGAACCCTTGAACTTCATTAGAATAGTCACAAGCTTCAATATCACTATTGTTTAAACTACTGAGAGAGACATAGTCATCTTCTGCAGCACATTTATTCTTGCTAGTATAACTTCTCAAAATGCCGGAATTCTGCATGGCTAATCTGGGATTTCTACAGTCATCAAGGGAGTCTTCATCAGAATCTCCAGAAAGGGGTTCACAGTGTATTTCAGCATTCATATTCGTGTCTACATTTCTGCCCAGGGCTGCAGAATCCATGTTGTCCTTGTGCCCCTCACTAGTGCTCTTCCTGCCAATATACTCTTTAGAAACTCCACACACAAGGGTTTCAACAGATTCTGGAACAAAGGCATCAAAAGGTACTTCACTGATGTTAACAGTACTTTTGTAAGAACATATATCGGAGGGCAAAATCTCATCATTCGACAGCTCTTTTATTTCACATATGGATGTATTTGACAGTGCATGGATTGTTTCCTGTTCATTTTCTGTAGAAGCTGTTGAGTTAGACTGAAGGCTGATGGTACCATGATCTGTACCTTTCTGGTGTAATTCAGTTTCAGTTCTACTATTCCCATGCAGACTGGCCATTCTGATAACTGGTATCTCCTGTGTCTGAAACCCTAGCCCTGTATTTTCTGGTCGTGTACACTGTATGAACCCAGTACTATCTGAGGCAGAACCAAACTCCAAGATCTTTGGATGCAGGTGTGCCTGCTTGGCATTAATTTCATCAGCAGAGGCAGAGTTCATAAACTTAACCTGAATGCAACTGCTACAATCTATTTTCAAATCACTATCAGAGAGACTTTTCTTAATGCTTACAGGGCTGCCCTGCTCTTTTAATGACATACCCACTGTTCCACTTAGAGCAGCCGTAGAAGCCAATGTGTCAGCCAAAGACTTATTTTCAACAGTCTTTCTACAACTAAGTGGGGGTTGGTCTGACTCTAAGACAAGATGTTTTAAGCCTAAATTTTTACTCTCTCTGTTAATCAGCTGCAATGGATTTTCTGATTTTACTTGTTTTTCAAGAGAAGGCTTGAAGGTATTTCCATAACTTGTAACTAAGGTAGTGTCATTTAACTCTGGGTCATGGCACTGCACCTTATCTGAGAAAGATGAACCCTCACTATGTTCACTTGGGGCAGTTTCCTCAGTTGTTTTATCAGGAAGCATTAGCATACTTTTTTCTCTTGGAGGATTGGTTAATATGAGAGGCATTTGAGCAGAGAGCTGACTCTTCGGTAGCCGAGTTAAGTTCTCCTCTCCCACAAGGGGGTTAGGACCAACAAAAGAATTTTCTTTTTCTGTTACAACTAAATTATCTGACTCAATCTGGGAGAATTTGTTACTTCTTTCCCACTGTGTACCATGAAGTTTTAAACTGCTTTGAGGCAGAACCTGAGAGGACCATGTTTTTTCTTCAGTTGGTATGAGGGAATCAGGACTAGAAGCTGGTGACACTTCTTCAATTAAAGAATTAAAGACAAAGTCAGAAGTAATATTAATTTTCTTCCCAGTCTCGAGAGTACAATTTTGTTTAGGAAGTATTAAAGTAATTGGTTCGAAACTATCATCTTTTCTCTCCTTGTTTTCTAGTGGTTCTTTTGACCCTGAAGAGGAAGATGAAATAGTATTAAATGAATTCACTTCTTTTTTTTCTATGAGCATCATCTCTTCTGGCTCAGCTATTTCTTCAACTATATCCTGAAGTTCTAAATTTGACCCTGAAGGCTCCTGAAGTTGCTCTGCTTCCTTAGCTGGCACTTTCTCCCTGGGGCTTGTAGGTGGAGATATTGTTAGAGTCAGGTCAATATCAGAATTTTCTTCTTGTAACTCTAGGCTGACCTCCTGCCCATTCATAGACAAGTTGGTTTGTTCAGCAAAAACTGAACTAAATGATTCCAAATTCATATTTTCACAGCTTAAGCTACTTTTGTTATTCTTTAGTTCTAAAGAGTCATTGGATACACTACTTTTTGGTGAGACAGACTCATGGGAATACCATTCTCCTAAAGAGGCAGAAGGTGATGGTGAGACTTTTTTAATGTGTGATGGCTCTATTATCTCTTCTGAAGATATGCTAAAGAGACTTTGAGTCTGCAGACAGACATTTTGAGAGTGTTTTATTTCTTCACTGGGTGATGGATAACTAGCACGTTTAACTAATGACAATGCCTCCATCATCAGTGCTTTATCATATGATGGTGATGAGATGGGAAGAGGCATTTCTTTTTGTAAAGAAAGCCCTTCTTCATCAGGTGTCTCTCTTTTTCCTGAAGAGGCAGAAAGGTTGGTAGTACTTTTCTGTTCTGATACTGCTAGAGATGGAATGTCCCTAACACTTTCAGTTTGTGCCTCTTCCAATGAAGACAGACTATGTCTAACATTTGTAGCAGGCAACACTTCAAGTGATTCACTACTAAAGGCCGTAAGTTTCTCAACTCTACTTATTTTTGTACGTACTGGTACACAGGCATTTTCTAAAGTGAAACTAACTGGTTCTAAATTAATCACCACATATTCCATATTATCGCCTGTCCTTTCCAAGGATTGGCATTCACTGTGCACAGGGCTGCTATGCTGCATAATGTCCTTTAAAGCACTTGTCTGCACTGCTGTACACAAATTATCAACTCTGTTTTCAAGATGGTTGTAAACAGACTTTCCACACATCTCTGGCTGACTGCTGGGCTCATCAAAAGTCTTGGTGAATGTGGCTTGTGTGCCAGTGTTACTATAAGAAACCATTCTTTTGCTATCAAGTGACTGAAAGGCTTTATCTTCATCGGAAGTAAAAGGTCCATTAGTTTGAGTATTTCCAGTAACAGAAAGCAGATTACAAGTTTCTAATTTAGCTGTAGATTTTTGCCCAGCTTCCCCTCCAATTATCTGAAATGAGAACAGTAAACATAACAAAACAAAGTATGAGTCAAGCAGATCCTAGAGCTGAAAAGATAAGGACTAATTTTAGTTTGTGTTTGTCCTTAGGAAACTTCTACTCTATACAAATACCACAGGATAGAAATGAAGCAAACTTGTTATTTTGAGTCATTAACTCAGGGGTCTGCACATGCTAAGCAAGCACTCTACCAATAAGCTACAAATCCAGCCTGCAATTTATTTATATATATATATATATATATATATATATATATATATATATATATGTTAGAGAACCAAAACTTCAATTTGACAGCTTATTTTTGTTGTTGTTGCTTATTTGTTTGAATATGTAGTTTCACTACGTAGTTCAGATCTCACTATAATTCAATCTGGCTTGGAACTCAAGGCTGAAGGCAACCCTCTTAGGTCAGCCTCCAGAGTGCTGAGATCTCAGGGGTATCTCTGAGATATGAGGAAGACCTGAAATGCATCATCTTTGCTAAATAGTGTCTCAATTCAAAATGTAGCACTAGAATAATGCTACTCAATTTGCTAATGAGATTAAAAAATAATTTAAATCCAAGAATAGCTTTTTTTTGACATCAGTTTTCAATTATTACAAGTACAATGTTATCTAGAAATTTCCCATGAGACAGAGTAAATTAATTAGTTTAAATAATTGATTTTGGCAAATAAAGGTCCCTTACCTCTTATCTGTCTTTATTTATTTATTTATTTATTTATTTTCTTGTTTATTCACTCATTTTTATGGCCAGCTCCGCCCACCCCGAGGGCAGGGCTGGCGCAGCATGTGGTGCCGGGGATTGAACCGTGGTCCCTGCGGCCGCCCAAGCTATCCTAAGCAGGCGCTTTAGACCACTGAGCCATCCTGCCGGGCCCTGTCTTTACTTTAAAAACTGAGATAATTCTTGCTTGAGTAATCCTTATTCCACAGAGCAACAGAAAATTTATCAGTATGGTTTGCCATCATAAATTAAAGAACTTAAATATAGCAAGTAGACTTTAGTGTAACTATTAGCAGAACTACTTCAAGACAGTATAATAATCTGAAAAACACTTGCTCTGTTCAAAAC
The DNA here is from genome assembly GCA_004027025.1 of Myocastor coypus. Taxonomy (NCBI): domain Eukaryota; kingdom Metazoa; phylum Chordata; class Mammalia; order Rodentia; family Myocastoridae; genus Myocastor; species Myocastor coypus. Next base: position 35,440 of record PVJA010015027.1, read on the forward strand.
TTGCAGCCCAGTCTTGTTGAGAATATGAGAATCAAACAAAGCATCATCCCTCTACAATGTTTGGAACACACATTTCAAATCTCTTGTTAAAAATATTTCTGCTCCAGCTGGATGTGCTGGTGTCAGCCTGTAATATCAGCACTGATTGCAAGTTGCCCAGCCTAGGCAACTCAGTGAGACCCTATCTTAAAATTGAAAAGAAAAAGAAAAAAAAGAAAAAGCTGAGGAGTTAGCTTTTTTTTTTTTTTTTTTTTTTTTTAAACATAAAATCAAAACCACTATGGTGGGCTCCCAGATCTTTTGAGCCCTGTGATCATTTTCTACTCTTCATTTTTCCATTAGGATGGTGGATAAAGCACCTATAGACCATCAGATTAACACTTTCATGAAAATTGAATTTTTGGCATGAAAATCCTTTGGCCATAGAGTTCACTTTCTCAACATAAAACAATATCTTACTTTAAATGTGATTTTACATTTTTAAAAAGGACATTTCTTCAAAAATAATGCTAGTATTTATAGTATTCAGTCTTACCTTATTATTATAATAGATGAAATTCTGATTCTCTGAGCTATCTACATGATACTCTGTTGCAAAAATTTCCTTTTGTTCATTCTGTACACAGAGTTCCAACCCTCTGGAAGATGGTAATTTAATGAGAGGTAGCAAGGAGTTAGGGCCACGGAAGGACACTTCATCGGCATGACCACTGGACATTTCATTAGTACCCAATAGAGGTTCTACCAAACACCTTTCCACACTGGAGGATTCCTCAATTTCACTAAGTTCAAAACATTCCAACGTACTATTCAGAGATACATATTTTGCTGGGTTGCTGTGTTCTACCACTTTTCGGGATGACTGTATGACTTCATTGCGATTTCTGTGCAATAGAGCTACCCACATATGAAGTACAAGCTTTGTTTCTTCCAAAGTATCAGGCAAATTGATGTTCCAGGGCCTGAAATTTTAAAGAATATAGAAAAGTCAAAATGGATATTTTAGTTGATAACTATAAAAAGTGCTACCTTATGAACTAATTTGGTATTCACTTTTATTTTAAATATTATAGACAAGACAATAGCATATAATGAATAATTATTAAGTCTAACCCATTCCATTCATTTTATTTCATTTTATTTTTTTCATTATTTTAATCCAGCTATTTAAAAGAGAAGGGAACCAATAATCAAAACACTTACATGACTTCTTTTATAAATCACAAAACCTATATGGTAGAACTATGATCTCAATAGCAGTCTCCCAATTCCTAATCTGGCATTTGTCTTTTATGCCTACCAACTCTTTAGAGACAGTATACTCATAAGAATAATAACTTTATCCACTACCCAAAACCTCATCATTTTCACTTGGCTGACTTTAGCTAACTCATTTGTTTTCCATTATTTCTGTGTCTCTCTTCTTATATTTCTCTAGGCAATTGAGCTGAATTACAGTATTTTCAGATTACAGTCCTCAACAGTATCTTAAAACTATAATGGGAGAATCAAAACATTTTTGGTCTCTGACAGATGAAAGAATAGTAGATAGCTGAAGTGGGATGAGTGCAGATTAAGCTACAGTTAAAAAGGATTAGGACTAAGAAAATAACACCCGCATGTGTACATATGAAACTAAGAATACATAAACATGTACAAGGAAAGAAGTCTGCCAAGACCTGCAAAGTCCATTAGTCACATGTGAAATAGTTCATTGCAGATAACTAAATACCATTCCATAATGTCATCATGCTAATGCTTATTGCTAACAGTGATTTTTCCTATTTACTATAACAGGTGAGGCATTGTAAGAAAGCCTAAGATAGGTAAAAGTCTCAGGATATAAATCCATATTTAAAAAGTGTTACCCACAAGCCTGGCATGGTGGTGCATACCTGTAATCCCAGTTCTTGGGAGGCTGAGGTAGGAGGATTAGTGTGAGTTCAAGACCAGCCTGGGCTACAAAAGTGAGCTCAAGGCCAGCTGGAACTGCATAGTGAGACCCTGTCTCAAAAAGGCCAAAAAAAAAAGGTGTTACCCACAGACTGTCATCTTCACTGACATCACACAGGAATTTGTTAGAAAAGTGGAATCTCAGAGCTCACTTCAGACTAACTACACCAGTTTTAATGAGTTCCCTATAAAAGCTGCACAAATGGTAAAGACTGAGAATCACACATTAGATGCTAGGTCATAAAAGGTAATAAAATAGGAGATGCTATAAGCTAGACTACTTAGATTATTTAAACACCATAGCCCATGATATTAACCATTCTTCTATTATTGCTTCAACCTCAATTTCTCTATTTTTTTTGAGACCAGGTCCTACTTTGTAGTTCAGGATTAGCTGTGCAGTTAAAGCTAGCTGTGAACTCTTGGCATTCATCTGACCTCAATATCCCAAGTGCCTGGATTACAGGCATGCATACCACATCCAGCTAGCCTTTATCTCGACTTATGCAATCACCTTCTGTAGAACCATTCTCTCCTATCAGTCTGATCAACTTAATAAGCTAAAAGAAATTTTTAAATGTTTCTCCTAGAATTCAGTCATAGAATATATAAAATACAAGAATTATTGCTATGTCATTTTATGTTAAGATCTCATCTAAAACATAGTTTAGGGCTGGTGAGATAGCTCAATGGTCTAAAGCGCCTATTTAGGCAAGCTTAGGCAACTTACAGGGACCGCGGTTCGATCCCAGCACCACATGCTATGCCAGCCCCACCCTCAGGGCAGGCTGAGCAGGCCATAATATAAATAAATAAATAAATAGTTTAAAAAAAGAAAAAGAAAACATAGTTTCAAGACAATGAGTGTTGCTGAAAGTGCACTGCAAAATGGAAAGCCCTTTGAAAGACTAAAGTTATCTTTTACAATCTCTTCATTGATCACTGGCAGTGACAAGACCTTTTATTCTCAACTGTCAATAAACACATTTGCTCGATATTAAATTACTGGTTTTATATACATTTCTTTCTCCTTTCCCAAAGTATGGCACAACTTTCCCACCTTAGGTAAATCTCACAGAAAAGTTACATCCACTAACATCAAGTTTCACTCCTACTTACCCATGCAGTGCTCTCACAACAGTTTTCTCCAGAGGGTTGGTCGTGTATCTGCTATCTAAGTTGAATGCATATTCTGTTTCACATTTGAAAGTGATCTTAATGGACCCGTCACAGCTAACTACCATATGGGAGCAAAAAATATTTTTAAGGTTGGAAGATACAAATCGACCTCTGCGCTTTACCAGTGAGTCCTCAGAAAGCTTTTGTAGAGGAGAGGTGTGCTGCAGATGCCGAAACGGCATGACTTTCCCCACTGGAGTTCTGGTGTCAGGGCCTTTTATTCCATTCTTGGTAAAAGCAGGACCTGGCAACCCTCTCTGCTGTAGATGTTTCTTTGAGTGTTCTCCAAGAAGCAGGGCATATGAATGCTCCACAACAATAAGAGTGTTTTGGTTTGCACCAAATTGCAACACTGGTTGTGATGTTTTCTTATGGAGTGTTGACTGGGCATTAGCAGGTATCTGACTACAAGGAACAGAGTTTTCTTCTTGGCTAACAGTTAAGTCTGACCCCAAATTACTCTTCTGATCACAGGATGATTTAGGTAATGGTTCACCTTTTTGACTTTTAACTCCCCTATGATATTCATGGTCGGAAGTACCACTCAATGAACTGTCTTTGGAAAGTAAAGCATCATTTTGTGATGATTTGGAGGAGCAGGGAAGGTTTCTAGCCTCGTGTAATGGTGTGGGAGAGGCAACAGAACTTAATGCTAGATCAGCTAACATATTTAAGGCCTGGGAGTCATAGTTGATAATGGAGTTTTCAGGAAGATCTTTTTGAGCCATTGTGGTACTTTGTGGTTGAGCTGTATTTATGCTAATTCCATCTTTTTGACCATCTGGTGAAATTCCTGATTGAAGCTGTAAAGCAGTTTCTTCTTTGGCTTTAGTATAAAAGAAAAAATTAAAAGATGTAACACTATTTATAGAATTCTTTTATATTATATCCTAATGAAAAAACTTAAACATTACATATTCAAGAAATATTTTTTGATATGTCACACAGACTATATATTAGAATTTTATTAACAGATTGAGGTGTCAACCCTCAAATATATATATTATAAAGTATTGATGGAAGAGGAATAAATCTTAGGAGACTTATACACTAATGTAAAAAGATGTTACCATTCAAAATGCACATATTTAACTATACAACAGGCATACTATTAAGCCAAGAAACATACATAGTGGGAAAAAAAAAATCAAAGGAAAAATGACAGAGTCCTGCCCTCAGGGAGCTTACAATCCACTGAGGACATCAGAATGTAGAAGTTGACAGTACGTATGTATTAGTTAGCTAACATATTTTCTTAAAAACCACTTCCTTTAATAAGTGATAAGAAAACCCACCTACACTTGAAACATACTGGTTTTTAAACAATGTTGAGGGGCCCAGCGGGATGGCTCAGTGGTCTAAAGCGCCTGCTTGGGAAAGCTTGGGCGGCTTCAGAGACCGCGGTTCAATCCCCGGCACCACATGCTGCGCCACCCCTGCTGTCACGGCGCGGGCTGAGCCAGCCATAAAAATGAGTGAATAAGCAAATAAAGGTTATGAAACAAGAAAAACATAAAAAAAAAAAAAAAAACAATGTTGACCTTAAACTGCAATATGTAATGACACACAAAATTAGGTGCTATGAGTATTGTGGGTTATCTTTTTTTTTGTATTTTAGGGAAGGGTCTACAGGGTGTTCAGGGTCTCACTACAAGATTCGACACATAGTGATGTGCCATTCCCAGTCTTGATTGCTGCGGTGGAGGGGGCTGGACCCACGGCACAGGATGCAGAGGATGAAACTCTACGAAGAGCAAATCTGGTAATTTTTCTGTAAATAAAATTTATATTCTCCAGTGATTTGCTTACCTATTCTCAGGACATTTCATTAATCCTCATTTTTCTATTATTTTTTGAGATAGGATCAAAAAACATACTGAGTTCAAGGACTGTCCTGGAACTCATAATGAGATCCTTCTGCCTCAGCTTACCAAGTGTGTGAATTACAAGCTCATTAATCCTTCTTAAATGCTGTTACTATTAAGGAAAAAGTTCACAATTACATTAGGCAATGATTCCCTGCTGCGAGTGAATGGATAGACAAAAAATTCAACTATGTTCCTCTCTATAATTATTTGTAGTTAAGTTTGAAATTCATTGATAACTTGTTTGCAAAAGCCAACAAATAATACATTTTAAAAAAAGAAAACTAGCCTATTATGTCATTATTAGAATGAAAAGGATGTGTGTAGAAGCATAAAATTAATCAGCCACTGTCCAGTTTTTATTGAAAATGGCCAAATCCAAAGGGGCTTGTGGAAAAAGGGAGCTCAAAGCAGAGACAACTACCTCATTTGCCCCATGGGTACACTGGAAAACACCCTCTCATCCCTCTGCCCATAGTAGGATCAAATCAAGAACCATGGGCATCCTAAGCAAATGCTCTACCACTGAGGTACATTTTTAGTCCTTAACATTTTCTATTTAGATTTTAATTTTGAGAAAAGATCTTGCTGTGTAGTTAAGACTGGCCTTGTACTTCTATGCAGAATATCCCTGAACTAAGATCTTTCTCATTTAGTCTCCCAAATGCTGGTATTACAAGCTGCACTACTGTTCCTAGGAGAAACATGTAATTTATTTTATGATACATCTTGGCTGACACTAATTCCACCCTATCTCTGTTAACATTGTCTTCCATATATTTAGCTGTTAACTTGTAAGTGAAGTCAACTAAGAAGTGTACTGAAGTGAAGAAAAATGGTAGTTTAATAAATATGTATCGTCTTAAGTGAATAATTTTTGCTTTGTAGTAGATAAACAAAAATGCTGATACGCTAAGACAGATAAGACAATGCCAAATGAATTCTATAAAAATATTTTTAAAACTCAGTGAAAAAACTATCACAAACTTTAAAATGGATAGTAAGTTATTAGTTTTAATAAAATTGACTTCAAAATTCTCATTTGATTCTGATAATTAAAACTCAAAATCTTTTAATCAATATTTTTCAAATTAAGGCCAGCATAATTATGTTCCATCTGTCTTAACATGTTCCTGGTGGGGCTGCACATGTATGACTGCCCCACTGGACAGCTTGTGCCACTGGCAGTACATGCACAACTATCCCATAGCACGAGACAGTCTCATTGGGTAATACAAGTCATCCAATGGGACAGTCATGTATGTACCACCAACAGTTCAACCCACTTAACAGGACAATTGTACATGTATTATCAGGGTTCAAGCTGATGTTTTAAACTCTGGTATCTCAAGTATAATAAATAAAAGGGTACTACAGGTGACTGAGAAATGGAAAAAAAATGAGATTATTTAAAAGGCCGTGTCTTATACATTTAAATTGGCATATGGTTGTATATATAGACATTACAATATAAATGAACTTTAAAAAGTATTTTTTAAAAATATTTTGTTTATTTAGTACAAGGTCTCCCTATGTAGCTCAGACTTATAGCGATCTACCTGTCTCAGCCTCCCAAGTGCTAGAATTATAGGCATGTGCAACCAGCCCCAGTTTTGGTGGCTGGCACAGCACACCCAGGGTCCTGGGCCTGGCATGGCTTGGTATCTGATAAACTGGGGATCAAACTCCAGTCTTTGTGCTTGCCAGGCAGATGCTTAGACTGCTAGTCTATCTCCCCAACCCCCAAATTAACTTACTTTTGAACATGCATTTAAAAAAAATTAATTTTCTGGGTACATTTTCCTGCTGATATCCAGTGGCACAGTTCCTCTCAGTAAACTTGTCAATGAATATTAAAATTAATTCAGTACAAAGAATTCAAATAATGCTGCTATAGAATATAGTACATGCTTATAAATTCTAAAGATAGGACCATGCCACACAAAAGGATTAGCAAGTAGCATAAATTAAATTCTATAATGTTCTTAAATACCCAAAAGAAAATGAGCATGAGGTCAGAGAACAAGGAAATGCCTCTATTTGGAAACAGGACCTAGCTGCACAGAACTGGCCTGTGGGATTGGCAGTGTAGGGGGGAGAAGCAGGGGCAGAGAATTACACCAGAGTAAAAATAGCTTAATTTTGTATGGAGGATCACCTGGACAACTCTCCTTGAAAGAAGAGCAATTATCTCCATCTTGGCTAAATGTGGTCCTATTTCCACATACTGATATGTACAAAGGTGGCTAGGACTTTGCCTTATCCCTTCAACTGGCTTCATGTAATGAAAATCTGTCCAGCCAAGATACTCATAGTAGTCTTTAAAGCAAGGCAACAAGGCAGTGTTGGCCTGCCCCGCAAAAGTATGTGTGAGCTGGTGGAAGAGGCATGCTCCAGTTTCATGCTGTATGTTGGGATTGAGCCTCTAGATAGGAGGTTATGACTTCCCAGAGCATAAAAGATTACACATCAGAGCTGAAGCAAAACATTAGAGGCCCTTGGTTGAGGCCTCTGTTCTAGTTAGCTGTCATCCTAGCTGAACTTAGGACCTCCATGGCTTCCCATCAGTACAAAAATGCCTTGGTGTCTTTATTCTGCACTGCACCAGAACTGCTAAATTGGAATTAAATCACTAGAATTCTAGTAACTTTTTCATGGGATTATAACTATAAGTTTCACGGACTATGACAGTCACTCGGAAGGCTCTCAATAACACTGTACCTGGAATAGACAAACTGACCAAATGGAAAGAAGCATGTTAAGAAAAGAGTAAGAGCTGAATATGGACACATAGGGTAAGACCAAATCATGAATTCCCCTCAGAAAACAGGAGACTTCAAATTTAGTATGGAAGCAAAAATTGTTATCACTATGAGCTTTGGAATAATATGATGCGCTTCTAAAGTCTTCAGTCATAAATCACTAAAGGAATTTAAGATAGCAACAAGTTCACCCATAAGTCCATCACACCAATAAAGGAGTTTTTATTTAAATCCCCACCATCTATGAGATAGAGATGAAAAAGCAGAATCTGAGAAATTAGACAGAAAACTCGTACAAAGGTAAAAATATGAGGGAATGAATTCTCTGTGAAACAAAACAACATAGCACAACACAACACACACAGCAACATGATTTAACAATATAGATATGTTGTTATTTATATTTTGCAGTCTGGAAGAATAATCACACAATGACAGAAAAGGAAGAAGGAAGTGGACCTAGATGCAGAAGTAGAGGTAGTGTGCATTCTGCTGCATAAAGGCAGTCGCAGGTGACAAATTCAGACAACAGAACTTTTTAGAAAAGAGGTTTTGTCTAGGGGACCACCCACCCAGGACCCCCTCTTGGGCAGGAGCTTTCTTTCCCCTAATAAATATATTCTACTCATAAAAAGAAAAAAAGAGGTTATGTCTAAAAGCTTGAGATATAGCAGCAGTGGTCCACTTTTTTTTTCCATGTCATTAAAATTTTCTATTTAAAGTCAGAAACATAAAATAACTCGTAAAATAGCTTTTAAGCCAAATACAAACACAAGACTAGATTACTGACAGTTCTGAGCAATCTCTTTGCAATTCCCAAGACAGACTAATGTCTTCTATTTTTTATAACCATCATTCAGACAAATACTGCTAGATACTACCTGCTTATGTATTTACTCATAAATAAGCCTTCTATACTATTAACTCTTCTAAAAAGAATTCATGTCTAGGCTTCATACAAATGGAAAAATATAGTCTATTATGCGAAAACTAGAGTTTTGCACTTATCTGTTTACAATAGGTAAAAAAATTTCAATTGCTTTTATATTACTTCAAGATATATCTTGCAATGTCTATAAGATATGTATTTTAGTATTTACATTTATAGGCAGAGTGTTTCTTACCAGGTTGTAGCTGCTTTTTTATTCTGGGATTCTCACTGCCATTTACTGTATTTACTCTTCGTCTTCGTGGAGATTTCTTCATTGGTGGCTTAGCCCTTGGAACAGTCTTGACTGGGGCTTTTTCTTGTCTCTTTGCCCTTTTAGCATTTGTTGCCACTGGAACATCTTTAGAAACAGGAACTTCTTGATTTTTCCTATTCAACTTGGACTTCTGTACAAACTGTGCAGTCAACACTTCCGCACCTTATGTAGAAAAAAAAAGACAGTTTTGTAAGGTGTATGGACCCAGATATTTTTCAGGACAGTTTTTCCCTATATTTCTTTTGGTTTGAGGCAACCTGTTAGGGAGAAAAATTTGGGGGTATAACTAAGTTTTTGTTTTGCTTTTTCAAAAAACAAGTTAGAGCTGGCTGTGATGATGTGCACCTATAATCCCAGCACTTGGAAGGCTGAGACAGGGGAATCTCTGCAAATTCCAGGCCAGCGTGGGCTACCAAGTGAGTTCATGGCTAGCCTAAAGGATATTAAATAAATAAATAAATATTCTCATTAAGTATAGGAATTTGCTAAGAGTCTGCTTGTAGCTTCAGCAGATAAAGAAGTCAGGGTAATATAAAAATCATAACCTAATTCTTTTTTTTTTTGTTGTTTTGGTGGTACCAAGAATTGAATGATCTATCTTCCTAGCCCTATTTTTTGCACACACACACACACACACACACACACACACACACACATATATGTATGTATTTTTATATATCTGGCACAGGGTCTACAGGATCTCACTATGCATATGAGACTTGTAGTGATCCTCCTGTTTTCAGCCTCTGAAGTGCTGGTATCATAGGTGTGCACCACTACACCAGTCTCAGTTGCTGCCTCAGTGAACCCTGGGGTGAGGAACAGTATGCTGGGGATGCAACCCCTGTCCCTGAGTCTGCCTAAGCACGAACTTTAATTTGCTGAGCTATTTGGTCAGCTCTTTTTTTTGATACAGGATCTCACTATGCAGCTCCAACTCATAGTGATTCTCTTGTTTTCAGCTTTCCCAGTACTGGGGTTACAGGCATGTGACATGTCCAGACTTCATTGCTGTCTCAGTGTACCATGGGCAGGGCAGGTGCAGCACGGGAGTACTGGGAATTAAACCTCAGTCCCTGTGCTTGCCTAAACAGGTGCTTAGTCTTCTGAGCTATCTCACTGGGTCTCCGCAAACTAATTTTCTAAAACTCTGTAAAATCTTTTCTGACTGATGTCACAGGGAAAACTAGTTAAAACTATAATCATCCTATGCTCATAAAGAGACATATTTTACTACTCATTAACATCTTAATTTTTGATGCCAACTGAAAAATAAAAAAAAAAAAAAAAAAAAAGAATTTCAGAGAATGACGGTGGAGTCTACACCTGGCTTTATTTGCTACAAATTTATCACCTTACAGAAAAGAAATTGCCCCTCTTACAAGTTAACCTGCTTTGATTCTTACATGGAACTAAGGCAGAGGTAAGTAGGGACGGGAAAAAAAAAAAAAAAAAATCACCGGTTAAATACTACACAATGAAATATCAACTGTTGAGTTACAAAATTAATACATTTTCCCCTAATTGGCTTTTTCATACATTCAATTGTTTCCATCAATAAAATTTAGCCCCAAAGGTATATAATTACACATGAATGTTAAACATTTTTAGGTCAGACAAGGAACTATTTCTCATTTAGAACACTAACTATGATATTAAACAGCGTAAGATGCTGACAAGTGTTAAGGATATGTAGAAAAAGAGACACATTTCATTCTTTTGAAGGGATTACAGAAGGGAATGGTTTAAAGAAAGCTTTCAAATTTCTCTAGTTCTGTTTTCTTCTCTATGAAATTATCATAGGAAATAAAGCAGAATATTGATTTTATTTTTATTTTTATTTTTTTATTTTTTTTATTTTTATTTTTTTTTTT
>PVJA010015028.1:0-46214 GCA_004027025.1 Myocastor coypus
GCCCTGTAGACCCTGTACGCCCTGTCCTAAATACAGAAAATAATATGATAACTACATAAGATAACATGTTATCTCAGGGGAACAGCAGAGAACACATCAATCTCATCTTAGGGAAAAAAAATGAAAAATTTTAGCTAGGCACATACTGTAATCCCAGCACTCTGGGAGGGTGAGACAGGAGGCTTTCGGGTTCAAGCCAAGTCTGAACAATTTAGCAACTTACCAAGACATTGTCTCAAAAAATATAAAGGGCTGATAATCCCTGGCATGAAAAAGGAAAGGAAAGAAGGAAAGGAAAGGAACCAGCCAGAGATTGAGCTGTGTCAAAATGTTTTTATGACAAAAGGCTAAACTGCAACTTCTCCCTCTGGTTCTAAAGAAAATGTTTAAACGAATGCACAAATGAGCAACTTAATCCTAAAGAAAAACTTCTAAAATTAGCTTGTATTTTTACTTCACTTTTCCTTGCCGACGGGGACCATTGCATGCGCCTCCGGTGCTCTTTTCTATTTTCTTAGTCGTATCTTCCTGCACGAGGACACTGTGGCCATTGTCTTTCTGCTTGATGAGATCACGGTGGGGTGAAGACAGCACAGAAAAGAGCACGCCAGCCACTGGGCCTTTAAACATGGGCAGTAGGGTTCTTTGAGGCTAGGTAGCTGCCCAGTGATGTAGGACCCGGGGATGACTCAGCCACACTGCGTCAGCTTGACAGAGGGGCACACCTGCGGGTGTGTCTGCATATGTCACAGAATCGGACTCAGAGTACTATGTACAGGCTGGCCCCTTCCTGTCTGGCTCGGTGCCCTGCTCTGCTTCCCAGCCGTAGCTTGGATCCACCCGGCCCTTCCTCCAGGATGCATCTGTCCTGGAGCCAGGGGACCATGGACTGAATCTTCTTAAAGTATCAGCCAGATTAAACTCCCACAGCTTAAACTGTGGGTGCTCAGTATTGTGACCAGCAAGACGAATGCTGTCTAATACAGATCTCAATGTATAGAAAATCAAGACAAATCACTGATAGTTGGGGGCCGGTGAGATGGTTCAGTGGTCTAAAGTGCCTGCTTAGGAAAGCTGAGGCAACTACAGGTATCACAGTTCAATGTCTGGCGCCACATGCTGTGCCAGCACCACCCCCAGGGCAGGCTGAGCCAGCCATAATATTAAAAAATATTTGTGGCTGAATTTACACTCCCATAATTTTAGGTCAAAGCACACCTGGAACAAAGCAGAGAATATTTTAAACACTCGAGGCTCAAAAGGGTGTTATCAATATAACCGAAAGGCAATGGCTACAGCAACAGGCCCTATGGAGGAGTGGGCTCGTTTTGCCTGTCAGCAATCCCGACCCTAAAGCACCCTTCCCACCCACTAGCTGGGCCCTTGGGACTGCCCTTGCAATGGAGGAAATTTAGGAGACCCATGATCCCTGCACTCTGCTGCGGTGAAGCTTTGCATATAAATACTCTGTTCAGCCCATGGTAAGTTGCTAAGCTGGTTCCGTGGTGGTGGCATGACATCACAAACCAGAACAAGCCCATCCACTGAGAGCACATGGCTCTGAGCACTGCTGACTGCACAGTGTCTGCAGGGTGAAGAGAGAGTATGCCCTGAGTGTTGGCCCTCCTGCCAAGCTGGCCCCTTATCTTAGACAGAGTTAAACAGAGTTTATTCAGAGGAGACAGAAAAGATGGTGCAAACCAGAAGCTCACAACACCACTGCTTTCATTAGAGACACCGGTGACTGGGTGCCCAAGCCTCTGGGACACTTTGGTATCCTTTTTCTTAACTACATCCTTCCTGACCATGTAACATCCTTTCTGTTGCTATCACAGAATGCATGGCAGTGGATGGTTTATAGAGAACAGAGGCTGGTTTTTGGCTTCTAGTTGTAAAGGCTGGGAATTCAAGAACATAAGTTCAGACTGCAAGTCAGAAACTTAGTTCTCCTTCCCATCTTGGAAGACAGTGGGTGAAAAAACCGAGAAGCCAGACACTAAAGAGAAGAAATCCAAAGCCAAGAAGGCTGCTGCCAGTGGTACGGGTAAAAAGAGTAAGGTGAAGAAGGCAAAAAAAAAAAAAAAAAAAAAAAAAGTTCATGAAGGGACAGCCCCACTGTAGCCAGAATTCTGTCTGGTCAGAGGAATTGGTAGATACTCCTGATCTGCTATGCATTCCAGAAAGGCTTTGTACAAGAGAAAGTACACTGCTGCTAAATCAAAGGTTGAGAAGAAAAAGGAGAAAGTTCTTGCTACTGTCATAAAACCAGGCAGTGGGGAACAGAGGTATCCAGGGGGTTAAGCTTCGAAAAATGCCTAGATACTACCCTAATGAAGATGTGCCCTGAGAGCTATTGAGCCATGGCAAGAAATCTTCAGTCAGCATGTGAGGAAACTTCAAAGTAGCATCACTCCTGGCACCAAATTGGTCATCCTCACTGGGCATCACAAAGGCAAGAGAGTAGTCTTCTTGAAGCAGTTGGCCAGTGGCTTGCTACTTGTGACTGGGCCTCTTAGCCTTTATCGTGTTCCTCTACAAAGAACACACCAGCAATTTGTCATTTCCACCTCTACAAAAATTGTAGTGAAAATCCCCAAACACCTCACTGATCCTTACTTCAAGAAGAAGCTGTGGAAACCCAGACACCAGGAGCGCAGGATCTTCAACACCAAGAAAGAGAGACACCAGATTTCAGAGCAGCACAAGGTGCACCAGAATTTTAGCAAAAATCAAAGCTGTTCCTCAGCTCCGGGGCTACCTACGGTCCATTTTTGCTCTGACAAATGGAGTTTAACCTCATAAATTAGTGTTCTAAATTAAATAACTGATACATTTTTAAAAAGAAAGAACATAGGTTCAACTTCTGGTGGGGGACTTGTGCCGTGATGTAATATGGTAAAAGGACCAACTGACATGTGAGCGCCTATGGAAGGATGGCCTGGCTTGATGGCAACCAGCTCCCAGAGTGGACAATCTGGTCGCATGAGAGGCAGGTTCCCTCCCTTGGTGACACTTACCCCAGTGTCTAAACCTCCTCATGGGTCAGAGTCCCAGGGCCCAAATGCCTCTTAAAGTTCCCACTACCTCTCAACGCTCTTGTACCAGGAACCAAACTTCAGTGTGAGTGTTGGAGGGCACAAGTCCACCCAAGCCATGGCAGGGCCACCGCTGAGTGAGCAGGTGGTCTCAGGAAGCCACAGAGCAAGACCAGCAAACAGACTCTCTTCTGCAGTCTCCAGAAGAAGAGACACCCTTCCTACACCTCGATTTTGATTTCTGTCCTCCACAGAAGTACAACAATAAATATACATTGCTTTCAGCCATTAAATGTGTGACAATTTGATATAATGGCCATAGGAAAGAAGCACAGTACTATACCCTTCTGCAAGGCCTTTCCAGGCCTTTCCCTCAATTGCACTTCCAGTCACACTGAATTGTCTCCTGTACCCAAGCCCTTTAACCCCTGCATACATGAGCATTTGCTGTTCTTGCACACACACACACACACACACACACACACACACACACACATACACACACACACACACACACACAGGCTGGTGGCATCCTCTTCATTCCCCACCCTTATTCCCATCAGGAGATGCGCGGGCCCTTCCACCCCAAGACCCCGCCCTGAAGTTCCACCTCAGCATGGACGTTCAGGTCTGGCAACCATGCACTGAAATCTCTAAAGCCATGAGCCAAAATAAACCTTTCCCTTGTCAAGCTGATTATCTCAAAGATATTGTCACAGTGACAGAAAGCTGGCTAATGCAGAAATAAAACAATGCTATGTCTTATGCTGGTTGTGAGAGGACTTGGTGCACACACATGGCAGCCTGGGAGCCTCCAGGGCCAACGTCAGACCATGTGCACCCAAAAGGGAAGGGTTGCTTCAGGACAGCTGGTCGCCCTCATCCAGAAAGCATGTGTGTGCAAATTCCCTGGATGTATTCTCACACACGAAGGTGAAGGTTTGACCACAGTTCACAACAATAGAGGCTGGAGAGCAAACTCATAGAGTGGGGTTCCATGAAGATCCCTTAGGGGAGACCAGATCAGGACTCCTCAAGGTTTCCGCATACCAGCATCTCTGATCAAGTTCTCACCCAAGCCATTGTGTCAGCAAAAGCTAGGCAAGCAGAACCTTGGTTGTTTCATGACAGCAAAAGTAGGTTCTACCTAGATCTATGCTTTCTTTTCCCCCACAGGGGGGGGTGGCTCTTGAGGACTTTATCCTAAGAGTAAGTTTTAGAGCAGGCTGTAATTCAGGTCTCATTTGTGTTCGTCACAGTCTCCCACAAGCCTTCCTGCAGGTATTTTTGGGCCAAATATAAGAATGAGCCAGCGGATGCATGGATGGATGCATGGATGGATGCATGCATGCATGCATGGATGCATGGATGGATGCATGGATGGATGCATGGATGGATGCATGGATGGATGCATGGAGAGACAGACCAGTGAGATGATATTCTTACAGCCCTAGGAGACAGGGGTGAGAGCCAGTTTTAAGGAGATCATTCAAGGTCAGTAGTCTACAGTAAGAGCAAAGACATCTGGTTGACCCCAGGGAACAGAGACAGGCAGTACTTACACCTTCAGTTCTTGGCTAAGTTCAAAATCTCCAAAACATGATCGCTATGTAAAGCTAAAATGTACCAATAAAATTAACAACGAAAGAGAAAAATCTCCCATGGGCTGGCCAGGTAGCTCAGCAGAGTAAAGCATCTGCTTAGGCAGACACAGGAACCAGGGTCTGATCCCGGCTTCCATGCTGGCCCCACCCCTGAGGCATGTTGCGATGGTGATTGAGACTGGGTGTGGTGATGCGTGCCTGTAATCCCAGGGCTTGAGAGGCTGAAAACTGGAGGATCACTCAGTCCAAGCTGTGTAGTGAGACCTTGTTGACCCTGTTCTAAATGCATTAAAAAGAAAAATCTGCAAACGTCTCAAGCCCTCAGAACTCCAGAGAAATGTTGAAGTATGCCTGTATTTCCCCTCATAGGAAGATAGGGGAGAGAGCAAACCTTAGGCCGGTGGGGCTGAGCTGCTCTGCTGGACCGATGGCAAAGCAGCAAGCAGCATCCTGGGGAAAGGGACGATTCTTGAAGGTGCTCAGAGCCAGGCACAGGACTGGTTTCCTGACTGGCCTTGATGACTTGCAGGAAAGTCAGCCTGGAGGGGAGCTGGGGGCAGCAGGAAGGACAGGAGAGGGACAGCAGCCTTTACAGTCTCTCTGCCAGCTGCAGGGGAACCCAGAGCTGCTGTGAGCTCCTAAGAGAGGACAGGAGCAAAGGAGAAAGGACAGGAAGAAGAGGCCCTAGCAAGGCCTCTCACAAACCCTTCAGAGTGCACTCCTGGGTGGCTTAAGCTACCCAGCCACAGACCCCAGAAGCGCCCAACTCTGTCCCCAAACCCTATCTGCTTCCTCCAACCTCGTCCCCAGATCCCTGTGTGGCATCTAAGGGAAATGACAGAGAAAACCAAAAAACCCTTAGGTTTCAAGTCTCACCCAAAAGACTGATTTAAAAATCTTAAATACACATTTATCCACAGTGCAATAAATGGAGCTATTAAGACAATCACAGCAACTAGGACAACAAAGATAGGGAAGGGACTGTCGCTACCCTAGCGAAGGCTCTTCTTCATACGGTTTGCGTGGATGCCTACTGGGGCAGGAGGGCTCCGCTGAAGCTCCCAAGCACGTGCAAGCCACGGCTGCATCCCAGGAAAGCAAGGCTGGGCATTGTAATGAGAGGAATTCCCAAGAGAAACTGTTAACCACGACCTTGTGAGAAAGGAGCAGGCTCCAAGAAAACAGTTCCTGGCAAGCCGAAGGGCAAGGAGCAGCGCGCCCCTCAGAAGGAGCTGCAGGCTAAGAAAGACTCCACGTGCGAGGGCAGAGGTCTGCCTGCCTCCAGACACAAAGCCTGGGTAGGAGAGGAAGAAGCAAATTGGAAACTTAGGCATGCAGTCCCCGCTCCTGAGACCCGCCTTCAGAACCCTCACACTTCGTCAGAAACTAATGAAACCGAAGTCTCCCTCTCCTCCCCGCTCCCTTCACCAGCTCTAATCAAAGGAATGGAAAAATAAAATAGATCTTGAGAATTTGACAGAAGGGGGAAGAGAGAGACGGGGGGGGGAGGCTGGTGAAGAGGAGAGGCTCCTACGTTTGAAGACAGAATCCTACAGGTGAGACCGGGGGCAAGAGTTTCCAATTACAGAGGAGGACGAAAATGGCAGAGAAGATATGAAATATCATATTTGTGTTTGTTCTGTACCGAAAAAGAGGCTCTTCCTACCTCAAGGACAGTTTTCATGGGAAACAGAATGCATGGACTGTGAGGGACCACCGCGTCTCTCTGGAGGGTGACAGAGCAGTCGGAATGGGTCCGTGGCACCGAGCAGGCCCCACCCCACAGCTGACCCTCTACTGCAGGCTGGGCCTGGGGCTAACTTTGATCCATCCTGCTGCTAGCTCTGAGCAAGGGCTTTGTCTATCCCACGGTTGCTCGGTGTAAATAACAAGTGCGGGTGAGGCTGGGGCAGGGAAGGGCTCTCTGCCAGTGGTGGTGGAAACGTCCACCCCACCACCGACCAGTGCAACTGCTGGGGAAATTCCTCAGAAAACTGAAACTGGAAATGGCATTCCAGGCACCTTCCCCAAAGAATTAAAGACATGCGAGTGCAGCGACACCTGCACACTGAAGTGTCAGGGCTTACATCTAGGCGCCCTCCCAGAGCTTCCTCCTGCGCTCCTACATGGGGACTCTTAGAGGTGGCTGAGTCATGGGTGTACGATACTGGATCGGCCCACAGACTGACTCCATGTAGTCCTGGGTGGGGATGAGGGAATGAGAGAAGAAGGAAGACCCTCACCCCCACCCCTGGGCGTCCTGGGCCCCTATCCAGAGGCCTATAGCCTGGACTGAGTAAAAGCAGGAGGAGGAAAGGAAGTCTTCCTGCTTGCCGCAGCATGAACCATTTCTCCTCTCCCATGTCTCTGTGCCTTAGAACCAGCCAGCCATGGAGCAACACGGTACAGAGTGCAAGCTACAACGAGCTTCTCCTTCTTCAACATGCAGGCGTCGGGCATTTTCTCAGCGCAGAGAAAGTAACTAAGATACCATGTTTACAGTGGCACAATTTCTAGCAGCTAAAATGCAGAGGCGGCCTACCTGCCACTGATAAGTAAATGGATACAGAGAATGTCTCTATACATAACGAGGCACCGCTTGGTGAAAAGAAGGATGAACTTGAGGCCTTTGGAGGAAGATGGACCAGCCTTGAAGCCATAAAGTTAAGGGAAGCAAATCAGATGCACAAGCTTAAACATGGCTCGGTTTCTTTCTTCTATATGAGAAGCTCGAAGTGTCAATGAAGAGCAGAATGGAAGACAGTTGATAAGGACATGGGAGGGAGATCTTCTGCAGAAGGGAAGAGGACCAAGGGACGCAGGTGCGGGGCAGGAGAGGAGGGGACAGGAAGGAGAAAAGGACGGAGAGGTGTGGGGTCACTGACCAGCTCCCATGAGGAGCGTAATGGTGACGCACTGCAAACGTGGACTACTAAAAGTGAAAGTTGAAAATGGTTCTCCTCTGTGGCTCAAATCCAGGACCACATACTTGGCTTTCACAGTCCACTTGTTCTATGTTCTAGCCTCTTGCTCCTCTCTTCCAATATAAAGGCCACAACCCTTAAAACCCATCCCCCTTCTTTCTTTTTACAACATTATTGAACTATGTTTTGCACCAAATCACCCAATTTAAGTGTATATAGTTCAGGGAAATTTAGCGTATTTACAATGCTACGTGAACACTGTCACAAATTCCACAACATTTTCATCACCACTCCCTCAAAAGCCTTCTACCCATAACTCCATTTCCCTTCCCCCACCCCACCGGGCCCTACCCACCCTATTCCCTGCTGGCCACTAGTACACTTTTCTTACTGTGAGGATACCTGTCATCCATTGTATATGGGTGGGATGATAGGATATGTGATGCTCTGTGGCCGGCTTCTTTTACTTAGCTTTGAAGATAGAGTCATGTTTTAGTAGCATATTCTGGGACTTCCTTCTTCTTCTATTGGCAAATTCCTGCATGGACCTGTCATGCTGAACTTTGTTCACTCACTGGCAGAGGTCCGCACTGCCAGCACTTCTGCTTGCTATAAAGACGCTGCTGCTCTGCTCAGGTACCACTTCTCTGTGTACCCATGTTTTTGTTTCTCTTGGAGTATAATTTTGGGATCACAGAGTAATTCCATCATTAATAGATTGAAGAAATACCAGATTTTTTTCTAAAGTCTTGCAGCATGTTATATTGCCAGGAGCAAGTAGGGTTCCGATTCTTCCATATTCTTGTCAATATTTGCTTTTATCAAGGATTCACTGCTAATTCTGTTTTACTGCAGTAAAACATTACATCTTCACATTTGCTCTGAGTTGTCTTGTTGCAACCTTCAACATCCCAAGAAGCACGTAGCAGGCTCTTCATTCCACACACTAAACCCTAATTCTTAGGGTTTAGTGACTTGGAGAAGATAATGGCTGTGGGGCACGAACTCATCCAAATCCCACTTTCAAATACTACCCCAAACATTTTCCTTACTGCCCTTTCCAAGCTAACCCCAAACCCAGCGATCAGTTCTTCTTGGAAATGTGAGCAGATCACAGTTTGCCTACCCCCTCTGGATATTTTTTATGCAAAATATCATTCCCCTGATTAGACGACAGAGACTTTATTTGTTGGAAATCTTCTTCCATTATTATGTGGGAAACAAAACGCTTCCTAGAAACTCAGAGGGTTGATGAAATTTCTTGACAGTCTGACAAGCTTTGTCTTGTTATTTCTGCGAGGTAGAGGATATGCAAGAGCAAGGGTTTCCTTTCAGTTTGTTTCCGTGATGTTTGCATCAAAGAAGAAGGTACAGATATGACATTATTGACGGCCAAACTCACATGAATTCTAAAGAACTAGAAATCTGTGTTTTAGTGTATTGCCTCTTTTTAAGCGAAGTGTCATAATAATTAATAATAATTTGAAACCCAAAATATTATATCTTGAAACTCAAGATATGCTCCAATACGCCCTACATGCCTGCTCATATGTGTAAACACATATGCATTTTTACATGTGTGGTACATGCCCTCTGACGTCTTTAACCCTTCCATGAAGTAGATATGAATTTCTATTCTACACACAAGCCAACTGACACTCAAACCATGCACCCCAGATTGAATGGCATGTTGGGCTTTGGTGTGATGCTCTGTTACTGCACTACCACAGCTCTGTCACGTGTCCTAGAAGGGCCATGTGTTTGGACACAGGGCCCTTTAGCTTGTCCTCATAGCTTTTCTCAGCACCTCCCTATGGCCACCACAGCCTGTCTTCCCAGTCTATGTGAGTGTAATCCATGCCCACATCTCCACCCTGCAGCCTGCTGACCTAGACATCCTGGTGAGTCGGAGGCAAGTTGTACAGACATATTTTGGAATAAGGCATAGCTGTCATTTTGGAAATTCAGGTTTTTAAATGATGTACTTATGCTGGATAGTACTCAAATTCTTAGGGATACATGAATGAGTGTCACAGGAAGAAACTTCCATTAAATCTGGAAGCTTGTTTTTAATCCAGTGATATGGACACTTAATTTTCTTCTTCTTCTTCTTCTTCTTCTTCTTCTTCTTCTTCTTCTTCTTCTTCTTCTTCTTCTTCTTCTTCTTCTTCTTCTTCTTCTTCCTCTTCTTCTTTTTCTTCTCTTCTTCTTCTTCTTCTTCCTCTTCTTCTTCTTCTTCTTCTTCTTCTCTTCTTCTTCTTCTTCTTCTTCTTCTTCTTCTTCTTCTTCTTCTTCTTCTTCTTCTTCTTCTTCTTCTTCTTCTTCTTCTTCTTCTTCTTCTTCTTCTTCTTCTTCTTCTTCTTCTTCTGTACTAGACAGCAAAGTCAAGACCTTGCACTTGCTAGGTAGATGCTTATGCCACTGAGCTACCTCCCCAGCCTGCTGGTCACTTAGTCTCTGCTGGCTTCTATTTCCTCTACCTTAAAAAACAACTATTTGATTGTATCACAGCATCAAAATGATGGGGTTGGCTGGGGTGCTGCTCAGTGGAAGAGCACCTGCTCTGCCTGCTATGTGCTTGGCCCTGGGTTCAAGCCCCAGAACCACAGAGCAAACAAACAAAGCCTATATTATTGAATATAAAATCACTCAAACTATTTAACTGATTGCATGTTAAAGCCCTCTTTAAATAGGAAAATCCAAACTATTTGTTTTATTTGTTTGCCACTAGCAATTGAATAGTCTCATGTATGCTAAGCCAGGGCTCCACCATTGAGCTAATTCCCAGCAGGATAATAATGAGGAATGGGCCTCTCTAGGAGCATAAGGCTCAAGACCATGGCAACTTATCTGGAATCTGTGGGTGCACTTCAGGGGGACAAGAACCCTTGGCGGGTATGCAAACAATCCGTGAGCTCAGATTGGAAGGAAACACGTAGCTTGACTACAGGACTCCACTGCGTTGCCTTCTGACGTTAGCAACCACAGACCACGTGCTCACCATCCCCTTGGAAGCTCAGCTGAATCAGCACCACCCAGCCTGAGCTCTCCTTGCCTCTCACAGACATGGAATACAGGCTTAGCTGTGCTCCCTGAAGGTCCCTCCTCCAGGGCAGCCAGCCCAGTAAGCCAGTTGTTAACCTGTGAGGAGATTCACCTGCAGCAGGATGGCCTGGGGCCATGGTTTGGGAGCAGATTTCCACCGTCACACGCTAGACTTGCTGAGTGAGCTGCGCTACAGCCCCAGCCTAAAATATCTGCACTTGACTCTTCCCTTATTACAAATATTCTTTATCTGAGAGCTAATATGCTCTTAAGGGCTGTGTCTCCTGCATGCATGATTTTAAGGAGACACTAGATTTGGCTTTAAAAATTATAACCGTCTTTCAGGTTGTAGCTTTGTGTCTACAGCTAAATAACAGATTGGATTTGGAGCCAATTAATTATACATATTCAGAGGAAGAACAAAAATAAGATTGATAGTGGCTTCTCCTAGAAACAACTCTAATTTGAAACCAGCCTAAACACAAAGTGCAAGTGGGGTCCAACTGCTAGGCTAATGCTTTGTTGTGGAGATGCAGGATGCAGAGAGAATGGCGTGGAGAAAGGCCCCTGAAGGACACACTGAGGACTCGCGATGTCCCCTGGTCCTTGCCTCATGCTGGGCATGACAGCAGAAAAGAAGAGCCGGTAGTTTTTAAGACAGAAATATAAAATGTAAAACAACAAGTAGGTATGCTTTCAATAGAGTCACGTAAATACAACGAGCCTTCATTCTAAAGTACATTCTAGGGCTGGGCAGATAGCTCCGTGGTCTGTGCACCTGCCTGGCAAGTGTAAGGACCTAAGCTTGATCCGCAGTACCAGCTGCACAGTGCCGGCCACTGAAACCAGGCATAGTGGCACATGCCTGTAACCCCAGAGCTGGGGAGGCTGAGACAGGAGGATCAGTACAAGTCTGAGCTGCATAGTAAGTCACTGTATCCAATAAAGGATAATAAAATAAGCAGATTCTGAGCTTTATAAAATTGTGCGTGGGTTTGCACGTGTGTGTGTGTTTAGCATTCACTCACTTTTTAATCATGGCAAAATATACATGAAACTCAACATTTTAAACGGATACAATTTGATGGCATTGGGTCCATTCACATTGTTGGATAGCTTTCACCCCCATCGTTTTCAGAACTCTTTTCATCTTTCCTAACTGTATCGATTAAACACCAACATCCGAGTCCCTGGTAACCACCAATCTACTTCCTGTCTGGATGCATCTGACAGCTCTTGGTGCCTCACATAAGTGGGATCACATAGCTCTCCTTACCTGCGTGGCTTGTTTCACTTAGTGTCATGTCCTTGAACATCACCCCTATTGCAGCATGTATGAAAATTTTTCCCTTTCAAGGGCAGAATAATATTCTATTGTGCGTGTGCGTGTGTGTGTGTGTGTGTGTGTGTGTGTGTGTATCTGTGTGCTGCATCTTGTGTATACATCGACCCACGGACAGCACTGGGGTTGTCCCCACCTTTTGTCTATTGTGACAAATGCCACACAGAACATTAGTATACAGATGTCTAATCATGTCCTTGCCTTTTGGATGGGAGCTTGGATTTTTAAGGTAACATTTTCCAGGGCTTTAGAAACCTAAGGCCAAAATACTAATAGCAAACTCATGAAATCCGTAAATGCTAAAGGCTCACATTTTTTAACTTACATTGTAACAACTTTGATCTTCTTTCCCCTTTTAGTTCCTTTTCTAATGTGTACTTCATAGTCATTAACTCACCTGTTTGTTCAGTAAATTAATTCATTCATTCATTTGTGTATTTGTTAAGTGCCAACTGTGTTCCAAGCATTTCATCAGACATGGAGAAACTTTTGAGGAAAGGCTGATCTAGTCCTTACCATATGGAAGCAGATGGTAATCAAATCCTACAGATGTATCATTGCAACTCTGAAGGAAAAGTCCACTGAATGATGACTGCTTATAGTGGAAAGCTCTGGTCTGGTACTGGGGGCAAGGGAGGAATATTGAAATTGCTAGGCTACCAAAGGGGAGACGCAAGGCCAGCTGCGCAAAGGCCCTGGGGCACAGAGCCAAGTGGAAGGAGCTAAGGGAGGCCCGCTGGAGCAGAGCATCCCAGAACGGAGAGAGAAAAGCCTGAAAGCGGTGGCAGACCAAGCAGGACCGTGAAAGACCTGGGACTTTATTCCAAGCTCAAGGAGAAAGCCCTACCAAGACTTACAACTCACTACACCCTGTGCAGGGCCAAGTCCCTCTGCCAACAAAGAAGTCCACACCCTTAAAAGGCACGACCAAGCACAGGGCACGTTCTTCCTGAAGGGGAAGAGGAATTGCAACCCCTGGCCTAGAGTCCAAAGCATGTGCACAGATGTCCGATGAGCTTGCATCCGACACTAGGAGCGGGTGGTTGGGATCCACGCTCTCTGCGCACTTCTCTTACTGTCCAGACAACTACTACTATGGTGCCTAACTTTGGGGGTAGACTTTAAAATTCTATATCAGGCTAATTCTTCGTCGACTACGAAGGATGTTCGGAACTGAGCAAGACTGAGCAATCAGTTCCGATGCTGCAAGCTATTGGGCCACCCGCAGTGCTCGGGAGAGACAGTTCCTGTTCTCCAGAAATTGGTACAATTGGCCCTGTGTGTATTCCTGCGGCCCTGGGGTATCACATAGTGGCCTCTACTGTACCCGGCTACGCAGAGCAGGGTCCCCTTCCTGGTGGGACAATCTTAGATTCCTTCAGAAGCAGTAGGATCTGTTTTCACTTGCCATGAGGCTGCATAGAAAAGGCAGAATATGAGCAGAGAACCATGGGAGAAACTTAGAACTCTAAGGTAACTCAGACCTCCTCAAGATTTTTCTGTGCAGCTCAGGTATAACTGGGCAGGGGGTGGAGGGTGAGGCCTTCGCCTTTTATGTTGTTGTTTGTTTTTGTACCATGAACTTAGCTAAGCAGGCTGTAAAGATGACTCCACGAGCACCTGCTTGGTTGAGCAGCACCTTTGCTTTTCTCACCAGCAGAGAATGAGGGGGCGGCATCCACGGGGAGATGTGGGTATGGAGAAGAGGAAGACAGAGGAGGAAGAGGAAGGGAGGGGGGAAGGAAAAGGAAAGTGGGGGTGAAGGACACATGCGATGGCCCGAGATGGGAGCCCGGTGTTTAGTCCTTTCAAGGCCTAGCTGGGTCTGTGTGGCATCCAGGCACCCTGCACTGGTCCCGCACTGCCATCCTTTATAGTGTTATGGGGTCTTCCCAGCATGAGAACGCGAGGAAGCTAAAGCCTGTTGCTCCCTCACCTGCCTGTTCTCCAGGTATAAAAAAAAAAAAAAATGAGTGTGAGTACCTTCAGTAGAAAAGTTTGACGTCCCCAGGAAGAGTTTGCCTTTCTTCCTAAAGGGGCAAAACTGTCCTTTTCCTGCTCATCTGCAGGACAAAGATCTTCCTGCATTTTTCCAAAGGCAGCTGCATGCCATTATCATTGTTATGGGCTTGATTAGCCCACCAAAGACCAGGCATTAACTCTTCCAGGAACCAGGTTTTTCCAGGGAGAGGGCATTTCTGGTCCCCAGGGGTCCTTCCAAGTAATGTCACTGCAACTATAAGAATCAAAATCTCTGTAGGAAGGAGAAAGAGGAAGAAGAGGTCGCTAGTTCTAACATTCAAATGAGGAGATTGGTATCCCATGGACAAAGAAATTGGTTGGCTTCTGTAGCCTGTTCCACCTGCTGAATACTGGGCCCAGAAGAAGTTCTTGGAAAATTTCATTCTGGTGGTACACCTTGCTGTGTGTCGTCCAGGAAACCAAAGGAGGAGCAGGAGGAGGACAACAGCAGAACAGCTGGGTGAGAATCTCGTAGCTGCATGACCTTGTCCACGGGAAGAGGGCTTCAGACTGTTTCCGCTGCTCGGGGCCGGTCGCTCTTCATTTCCACCACCTCCAAGGGCCATTGCGACAGCCGGAAGAGAGGACAGAGGCAAGCCTCAGAGATGACGGGGGCGGGGTGGTGGTGACTAAACAAACGTGATTCCTCTTTGTGTCACCCTGGACAGAGAAACTTAGAAAAATAACGTAAGAGAAAAACAGTAGGAGCCAGTGAAATGGGGGATAAGCGAAGGCTAACCTCAGTACACGCTGAGATACAGACTCAAATCTGGGTCACCATGCTTTGAAATTAAACACATTTAATAAAATCAAAGATCAACCTTGTCACCATATATGTTATTTCTGGTTCTCCAGAGAATAGCAAGAGGAACCTGTGACTTCTCAAAGTCCAACAAAGGAAAGTGAGAAGTAGTTTAAGAGCTACCTAAGTGTGAGCCCCACCTACTCTCATTTCCCATGAACCTGAGAAGAACTGGGCACTGTGACCCTGTTCCGTCCCTTAATTTGGTCACAAAAATTACTTTTTCTTTTGCTAAGTTTCTACCATAGGCTGAAGTCCTTCCAAATCAAGAACAAGGCAAAGTCTTCTCCAGCCTTTCCCAACTGCCCCCATTCCTTCAATGGACTTCTCAGTGAGCCAAGGTGCAGCCCAGGGCACCTGTCTGATGAGGTCACACCCAAACGGTCAGAAAAGAAAAGCCACAGAGCACGGTCAGCTCTAGGTTGGATGGATTTTAAAATTGGAGAGTGACACTTGTAAGAAAAACAGGAGGATGTGGCCCTACCCTTCAAAACCTGAGGGATATGTATATAGATATATGAAAAATAAAAAGTTGCAAATGAAGATATCTCAGTTGCCATGAGGCCAAAGGAGGTATGCATCGAGTCTGTGGCTACATCTAATCCAACCTGAATCCTAAGATAAACTGAAAAGTGAACATAGAGGTTTGTTTTTTTTTTTGTCTTTTTGAGTCTGGGTCTCACTATGCAATTCTGGCTGGCCTTGAGTTCACTTTTGTAGCCCAGGCTAGTCTCGAACTCTCACCGATCCTCCTGTCTCAGCCTCCCAAGTGCTGGGATTACAGACGCGCCACCACTCCCGGCTAGAGGTTTTTCTTTGTGATTCTAAATAACCAGCCTAGTTCATTATTTCACTGATTAGTAGTTACCATTTAATGGATTATTAGTTATTTCACCCATCTGCGAGCCGGTGATTTTGTACTTTGGGGCTCGAGGTCACCCCAGCACAGCACCAAGCACACAGCAGGTCTAGAATGTCGTCAGGCACCAGGTCGCCTTGCCCACATGGTTGCACTCCTCCAGGTGCGCCAGAGATCTCTAGTGGCTCACAAGCCCCAGCTGCGCACAGCGGTCGGAACGCTGCACTGAACCACCCGGCCACCAGGCATGTCCCTGTCACTTGGTGTGAGGACAAGGCCAGCAGGGCCATGGGACTTCTGCTGCCTCTGCATAAGCAGCAGCAGCCCATTTGCTACGAGCCAAGGATGGGACGCTGACTAGGAGGGGAACTGAGGAACTGGTTGCCTTGTTTTGCTTTTACTATGTTGCACTTTTCCCCTTACCTGTTTTTCCAGAGATCGTTTGTGTAGCTAATTCATTTTTATTATGGTAAACTAGAAAAGACTTTACCATTTTATGCACTTTTAAAAATCTATTTAGTACAGGGTCTACAGGGTCTCCCTGCACAGATTGTACTTACAGTGATCCTCCTGTTTTCACCCTCCCAAGCACTGGGATTCCAGGTGCCGGCCAGGTGCAGACCACCATGCCCAGTCTCAGTCGCCCTATCAGTGTGCCCTGGGGGTGGGGCCAGCACAACACAAACCCTGCCTGGTCCCTGTGTCTGCCCAAGCAGGCGCATTTGTCTGCTGAGCTATCTAGCTGGCCTACCATTTTATCCATTTTCAAAAGTGGATCAAAACTTTGTATCATCCGCTCAGCACCCGTGCTTCCCGGCTCCAAGCCCTAAGGAAGCGCTGTTTGTTCTGCCTGCTGTTTCTGTGGATTTCAGTGGCTGTCCTAAGGGCTCCTCATAGATACAATCAGACAGTATTCATCTTTTATTTTTCACTATATTTTGATATGGCCAGAAACTCTAAAAACAAGAGACTACTAATCCCAAAGTACATTCACCAATATTAAAACAATATGCCTAACACTGACCATTTTCCAGGAACCACATTAAATGTTTTCTTATTGATAGTTCAGTTTATTACACTAACATAAGTTTTAAATTCTATATTTGTCCCTAGCCAATGAATTAGTGCCTCTTTGCCCCTCGCAAGTCTTTAAAAGTAAACTCTACCATGGGCAGGAAACTTGGGGAAATTCTCAGCCCCTCTCTTGCAAAAAATAAAGACTGGTGGGATCAAAATGTTTTACCTATCAGAACCTGCCAAATAAATAAATAAATCGCTCATGAGTTGCTATCATTATCTTCTTCTAAGCTTTTTCACCAAGCCGTTCTTTTGTTTGGAGACGTCAACAAATAGAAAAGAAAGAGGCAGAAGGACTTGGTTTTCTCAGCAGGAGCTGCTGTCTGTTTGGTACCATGGATTTTTTTCTTTAAAAAAAAAAAAAACAAAAAAAATCAAGACATCTATTATCTACAAAGCAAGCTTAGAGGGACAGATTGAGGGTTTCATTTTAGAATTTCATGTCTGACTGTCATAACCAGATGGTCCTATGCAAAGGAAGCTTTCTACCCTCGGTCATAATTATTTCTTATCACTACCGTTATTAATGTTATTATTAAGAATTTTCTTGAGAGTATTTCAGTGCCTGTGCTGAGTAGTCCTGTGGATCTGCTTCCCAGTTTCCAGTAACCATTTGAACTAATCAGGTTTACAGTCATTAAGACCCTAAAAAAGCTTTTCTTGCCTGATGAATTTAAGGAAAGTGTACCGACTCTTGCTTCCAGTGGCAATTTGTTTATCGTGGTCCTTTTTTACAGTTTGAACAGTAATCCATTTGTTTCCTATCTAATTATTTGATCAGACAATTTTTGTTCTTGGGTTACTTTTAAGACAGTAGCACAGTCGTGACACTTTTTCTCTTAAATAAATTCTGTGTTTCTCAACCGTGGCATGATTCCATTGGGTGAGTTTTATAGAGTTTTCTTCAGGGGTGGAGCAGGGAAAGGTTTTTTTTAAATTGAAATATGACATCCATATCATTAGGGTTTTAAAGTTAGTAATATGCTTAGGGCAAATTTTTTATGGTTAGCCAAGCTGAGAGGTTCTGACACCCAACAGATGCATGAGGAGATACGTTGCATAAATGTATATAGTGCCCCCGAGGTGCCTCAGTTGTATTATGGGGTGTCTCATGAGTGGTCTTGGTTCAGTCAGCGAAACACTGAAGCAAAGCTAAGTGGTTCTGAACTGGATGAGCTGTGTGTGGGGTGCACAGCGCTCAAATAGAGGTGCCTTCGACATCGGCTGGTTTCCTAGGAGGCGCTGGAATATGAAATAGAATGTAACATCTAATGAAATGCTTATCTTATTAAAAATGCTTCTTTAAAATAGCCCCTGCATAGCTTTAAAACAGCCTCACAGATGACATGGAACAATGTGGAAAACGATAAGGTATAAAGCTTAGGAAAAGAATGCGCATAGACTGGAGCAGGGAGAGAAGGGTGATGTGATATGACTGATTGACTGAACTGCTTCTCTTAAAGATTTGAATCAGCCCTGAAGTTCATTTCTCCCTACTTTCAAAACTGCATTTTCCGTTTTAAAAATTTTGTTTTTTAAGTGTTTGCCGGTGCTGATTTTGTAATTCCTGAAAGGCAAAAAGCAAATAATTATGAAGAAAGGTTCACGGCAGAATTCTAGTCAAGTCTCACTTCTCACAAAGCAATTATACAAAATGCTTAATTAATTGTTGGGTACGTGTGAGGCAGTCTTGTCAAACTCGAGGCTTCTCGAAGGAGCAGAAAGAAAGGGTTCCCTAGCAAAGCAGGGTTTTCTCATACCAAGGATGTACCTTAAAGAAAAATCTCATTTCGCCCTATTATTTTCATGTGAAAAAGTGAGGGGTCCGTGTAATGAAATAATAAAATGAGATTTAGTTATTATCTTATAACAATCAGCCACAGAGACATCCTTCACTCAGGAATTTCCACTGCGTGCATACCAGTCTGAACTTTTAACTTAAGTAGGAACACTTCACCAGGGGCCGTGTTATCCGTTCAGCAGCCACTACAAAGCATAGGATAACGACCGGTGTCATTCATTGGGCACTTAACACTGCGTCCAAGTACAATTCTAAAGACATCCTACCTAGTAGCCTATCTAAACTCAACCCTTCAGCAGAGAAATGATTATTTTCTATTCTCGGGCTAAAGAAACTAAGAATCCTGTCACAAGCCCAGGCAGCTGAATAGGATTACTACTTAACGGCAGTCACAAAACCTACTTGCAGTTATTCATCCAAAATATACAAGATGAGGCTGGGGAGATAGCTCAATAGAATAAGCGCTTGCCTGGCAAGCACAAGGGTCTGAGTTCAATCCCTGGTTCTGCAAAATATAGATAGATAGATAGATAGATAGATAGATATATAGATAGATAGATAGACAGTCCTGCAGACAGTCCAGCAAGTACTTTAAATGTTAGTAACACACAGAAATGCTTCACAGTTTTCCTCACTGATTTGCTCTCCAGGGGGTGAATATGCTTCTCTATTGAGTAAGACTATCAAAATCGGCAGTCAGAGTATCTAACAACGGCAGGGCTTTCATTCTTTAAATATCAGCTAGGTTGCTCTACAATGAGGGACCAAAACTAGTGTTCCTATTAGACAAGTAGAGAACCAATTCTCATGAAAAGACCAAATTGATTCAAAGGTCTATGAAAGTATTTGTGTATTTTTATGCCAAAATTATGGGTCAGCTAAAAATGATACCCATCAGGAGACCCATAACCATTAGCAGATCCTGAATGCGAGATAGTACCCGCTCTTGCCTCTGCAGTGATACTGAAAACTAAGATGTTTTACAGAGCCTAATTATAAGCAGGTGGTGGCTGGGGCCAAACTGCAAGAATCGCAAATCCGTTCTGTTTAAGCTTATTAATGCTTCTATTGAAAGCCAGGAAAATGTGTGCATTCCAGAGCATTATGGAGCATTTCAGGTTGGCTGACAAAAAAAAAAAAAAAAAAAAGGTGATTTCCTCCCAAAACACTGATCGAGGTTTAGAATAATAAGACAGCCCTGTTTGTCTCCCACTGTTGTGGAACTTCCCACAGAAGTCGCAGATAGGTGCTGATGAAGCCATGGTGGACACCGGGGGCCAGCAGCCAGCCGATGTGGACAGCGCTGTCCATACAGGTCCAGGTGGAACCCAAGCAATGAGGCGTCTCTCGTCCCTCTAATGGCGAGCGCGATGGGATTTTTAAATTTGATCTTGGTCTCTTGGCTGCTTCAGTGGAGGGCTCCTCAATTTCACATTTCATCTCAGCAACTAATGTCTACATCTTGTCAAATCGACATGAAGAATATACCTCAGGGCTACCCTGGGTGAAGCTGTGATGTTCGGTGGAGACGAGATTTGAGGGTTCGGTGACCACAGTGCAATCAGACGCGCTGCCCGCTGTCAGCATGAGAAGCGCGATGGCTGTTCTCTGATTTTCTCTTTCACAATGGTCAGCGTGCTAAACTTCTTCAGTCCAGCTCCTGGTTTCAATTCAAAATACCCTACCACTGGCTTTGTGCCTTGAAACACTTGTGAACTTATTTCGATAGCGAGAAGACAAAAGCAGGGGGCTGAATTTATTTCCTGTTTTCTTACAAACGATGCTGTTGCCAGTGTCCTCTGTACTGTTAACAGTGGTTAAGCTGCTGGTTGTCACTTTAGGTACAGAAAAGAATGAAAAGGTTAGGAGGATGATTAATAGACTCTTTTTTCCTGGCTTCTTTATGATTGGCAAAATAAATTAGCATGGTAGAACTCACCAGACCATGAGTTCAATCGTACAGGTGTTAGTTAAATAAAAAAGTACTCTGCAGTCATTTGCAATGGCAGGGGCTGATTGAAGTCTTTTTAAATGTATTTAGTGCAGGGTCTACAGAGTGATTGAAGTGCTTTAAGTTCCTATATTATCCTTCCTTTTCACATGCTATTTCACTAGCAATCTACTTGCTTTTATTTGGTACCAGAAATTGAACTCATGATCTTGCGTTTGATAGGCAGGTGCTGTGCCACTGAGTTATGTCCCTAGTCCCAGCAATCTATTTTAAAATTAAAAATAAGTTGCCTTCATCCTTGATTTGGAAATTTTGAAGTTTACTTCTTCTTATTAGAGAACACAGAATGCAATTTCAGTAGCGTATTTTATACTTCTTCTCAAGGACACACTCAAGCATGTGTGCCCTTTGACTCTGAACCCTTATCCTATAACCTCAACTTCGAGTTCCCTTCAAAACGTGACATTAAGATCTCCTACAATAAACTGAGAATTTATCTGTAGACCACATGCTGCTGGGATTGCCACAAATGCAATGATCCACAGAACAGTTTGGGGTACAGTGTCCATGACTCAATCCTGAAAGAGCATCTCTTTCATCCTTTTGAAAAAGCTTATCATGGTAATGCAGTAAAACTTCTTTAAGGGCTGGTGGGATAGTTCAGTGGACTGAGCGCCTACTGAGGCAAACGCTGGGACCAGGATTCAACCCCTGGCACCACATGCCTCACTGGCCCTGACCCCAAAGCACACTGAGCCAGCCACAGAAACAGGGTGTTGGGGGCACAGGCCTGTAATCCCAGCACTGGGGGGCTGAAAACAGGATGATCACTATGAGCCTGAGGTGCATAGCAAGACCGAGCACCAAATACATAACATGAAAAAAAAAAAAACCTCTTTAAAATGAGTATTTTAGAACTTGGTCCATTTAAGTGATTATCACTTCAAAGCAGTTATCTTGGAAAGTAAGCCCTTTTGCCACTAATTATTTCATTGATCAAACTATTTTGAGAAGTGTCCCTCTTCTGTCTAGAAAATCTACTGGTTTTAGTCATGTATTTTTATACTTATAGATAGCATGAACCCTCTTCATCATTCACTTATACCCTAGGCTTGACACATATTATTGTCACTGTGCACAAAAGCCAATCTATCAATAAGGAAAGATTTGCTGCCAGCAAGTAAAAGATCATGCTACAGGACTTGGGGACAGTCTCAGGAAAGGAATCTGAAACTGGGGTTTAAACCATGTTGCTCCATTTTTAGATGCTGCGGCAACTGTGGAAGCTTTGTGCTTTATAGAGATGCCACTTACCTCTCTTCTGGTCCTGTAGCTTGGAGCCTCTGCCCAGCCCATGACCCACTCTTCTTTCTTTAGCTATAAAGTGATGGCAAAGGGACAGATACTGGCAGAGGAACTTGCCAACTCTAACATTTTAGTTGGTGATGCCTGGCTCTCCAGGTGACAAGCTTTCCCCGCTCCCTCCCAAATAAAAGTCATTTTAGGGTCAGGAAGTTAGGCGGGGAGGTACGGTACTGGCCTGGCTAGCAAGAGGGCCTGAGTTGAATTCCCTATAATAATTAATTAATTGATTGATTGATTGATTAAAAATTTCAAAAAGTCACTTTAGGCCATAGCTTTAAGGAACAGATTGAATATCTCTAACCCAAGCATCAGACATGTTCTAAAATCTGAAGCTCTCTGAGTTCCAATCTGACACCACTAGAGGAAAACTCTATGCTATGAAACTTTGTTTCACGCACAAATTTATAAAACATATTGTTAAAATTTCCTTCAGGCTATGTAACATATAAGACATAAATGAATTTCATGTTTAGACCTGGACACCCTATCTCCAACATATAATATATATATACATATATATATATATATATATATATATATATATAGTATGTATGTGTGTGTGTGTGTGTGTGTGTGTGTGTGTGTATGTGTGTGTGTATGATATGCAAACTGTCAGGGGAGAAACTGAATTCCTTTGGTTCCAAGTAGCTCAGATAAGCCCCACTGAACCTGTACTAGACCATCAGGGGAAACAGTCAAAGCTGTTCGTGCCATGACCCACGATCTTGCTTCTTCCAGCACTAATGGTGCCACTGAGGAACAAGAACAAAGTTAGCACCTGGTGGACATTTGCACATTTTCTCTGCAGTTCAGAGCAGACCACTACAAGAATGGACAAAGGATAATTTAACTTTCTCTTGTGCTGTTCTGCAAAGCCATCTTCTTTCTTCTTCTAGGACGGTGGCATGCTCATCCTAGATACTCATGTCATAGGAACTTGTTACATTAAGAAATATCTACTAATGACCTCTGATTCTTAATCTCTCCAATCATAGTTTTCCTCCCACCACACACACACCTTTTTTTCCTTTTTTTTTTAACAGCATCCCTGGCCTTACAACTGTTTTTCTTTGTTTTGTTTTAAAGAAATGTCAGCAAAGTCTTTGAATTAATGAACTGTGAAGTGCTCAAAAACATACTATTTCAAAAAGTATCCTGTAAAGATATAACATTAATGGGAGGTGACCGTTGAGTTTATGCCCAAACCTCTCCCCTGACTAAAAAGAATTAAGATAACAACTGGCTCAGGGACAACCTCTGTGAACAAAGACCTAGAAAGGAAGACGTGATGGGGGAGTGAGGAGAGGTCATAACTAGAAGAGCAAGCTGGGAAAATGTGTTTATGTTAGACTCCCTGGCTCTGTGGAGTACTTCCGTCTAATAATGCGCTTATAACCACTCCCACCCCCCACTCCATGAAAGACATCAGGCGGAGCGAGGCAAGGGAGGAGGCTGACCAAATAAACCTAAATGGTAGGTCCCTGGCTGGACCTAATGTTAGGTTAGGCTTTCTTTTAATTTTGCCATTAAAAAAAAAAAACGCGATGTGACTCCTTCAGTCTTTTTACAATTCTGCATGGTTGAACATGTGAAATGAGTTTGTGTATCACCCCCAGGCACTGATTCAGACTTGATTGGGACAAAGCAGACTGCCTGTGCTTATTTTTATCCACGTCATTTGGGACGTTATGTCGCCAAAGGAACCAAAAATGCGTTGCTTTATTGCCAAATTATCACCTATCCTTTGATCAGACAGGGCGGTGATCCTCATCAACAAGTTGTGCGACCTTTGAGTAACAGCAATGTCAGGTCAACTTGAGAAAGCGAAGCGAGAGCCCTAAACACAAATAAAAAGAAACAACCAACAATCCTTATAATTATCATCATCTGCTGCTTTCCCCTCTTTTGGCAAGGAAGCGCTCCATCCATTTGCAGAAATCGCCCGCGGAAACGTTACATCAAAACTAATCACAACGATTAAAAT
Source organism: Myocastor coypus (assembly GCA_004027025.1). Taxonomy (NCBI): domain Eukaryota; kingdom Metazoa; phylum Chordata; class Mammalia; order Rodentia; family Myocastoridae; genus Myocastor; species Myocastor coypus. The sequence continues at coordinate 23,812 of PVJA010015028.1, forward strand.
CAGCTTTTCCGTGCAAGAGGAGGGTAAAAAGCAAGTTGGAGGCTGGAATGAGACTGTTTTTCCAACAAAAAAAGAATCTGGAAAAAAATCTTATATTTATATTTCTCTAAACGTATATGGAGTGCTTTATTTTTTGAAGGAGATCAATTGTCTGCCCTGTGATCAGTTAATTTGATTTAAGTTTTATTTTGGAGATTGATTTAGACTGGAGGTAGAGGCATGAGCTAATTGTATCCTGATCCTTGCCTTGAGGGGTTTCGAAGCCCTGGAGCAACTCTTCTCTGTATTTTGTTCTGTCTACCTTAGCCAAGCTATTGCATTTCTGTCTGGTGTGGCGAGCCGAGCAGATCGCTGGGAGAGAAATCGGAAAAGGGGGGAGAGGAAAAGGAAAAGGGGACTTGGAGAGAGACTTTGTGCTTCAATGTTTCAGGTAAGATCTGACGGTTCGGGTTTGTTATTATTTGCTAAGAAGGGTATGGCTGGGACTTTGGGCGCAACTCGCTTTTACGCATGTGCCAGGCACGGGGCGAGAGCGCGGCACACTCGCGCACACACAGCCCGCCGCGGCGGGAGGCTCGCGATCCGCTCGGACCCGCGGCCGCCGCCGCCTCCTCCGGGGCCGCTCGACCGCGCCTCGCCTTTCTTCCTCCGCGGGAGTGGGGGAGCCGGCCGGCCAGCGACCCCGACTGCACGCTCGGGGCCGGCATCCGAGTCCCCGGGCCGGGCTCGGGACCTGGCAGAGCAGTCGCTGCGGCCAGAAGCAGCGGCCGCCGGTTCGCGCCCCGAGCCCTCTGCGCCGCCCCACGCCCGCGGCCCAGCCCGCCAGGAGCACTCCGGACGCCCGAGCCGGGCCGAGAGCTGCGCCCCGCGGGGCCCCGGGCCGGGCGCCGCTGCTGTCGGGTGGGCGGCCCCGCGGCCCCGGGTGGCGACGCCATTGTGGCCGCCGAGCGGAGGCGGCCCCGGGCGCTTTTCCTCCAGCCCGGCCGCGCAGTGCCGCGGCCCTTTGTGCGCTGGGCCAGTGCCCAGCGCGGTCCTCGTCCGTCTCCGGCCGGGCAGAGCCCGACTCGCCGCCTCCGCCCACCCGGGCGCCTTTAAAGACCCCTCCCGCCCATCCCCTCCCATTCCTCCCCCGCCACCCACCCACCCCCGCGCAAACGTTGCATTTATTTTGAAAAATCTCTCGTTCCCTCCTCCCCTCTTCCGACAGCGGCGCGGGCTCCGGATTTTGTCTCCGCGGGAGGAGGCAGGGGCGCGGGCCGCGGAGCGGTGGGCGCCGCAGGTACCGGCTGTGGCTCCTCCGCGCCTGCAGCGCCGGCCGACCCGCGCCCTTCCCTCCGCCCCGCTGGCGGCTGAGGTTGCCTTAAAGCGACAGCTTCCCGGCAGCCTCCTGCCTGCGCCTTTGCAGCCGGCGCTCCAGGCGCCCTGGCGGGCGTAGGGGGCGCGGTTCGCGCCTGCCTGACCTCCTTATCGGCCGCCCCCGTGCTGCTTCTCTCTCGGGGGAGCTGTGAAGCGTGCTTCCACTCCTGCCCCCCAGAGGGACCTGGCTGCAAAATAAAGAGCCCGCGCCTCCTGGGGGAAGAATGGGATGGGCTGGGGGGGGGGCAGTGGGGGCGTTGTGGAGAAGGCGCTTAAAGTGAGCCGGGGCCCCCAAAAAACATCGGGGAGAGGAAACCAGAACGGCCTTGCGGGAACCCCTTACCTGGATGCCAGCCCCGTGCCGCGGCGCCGCGCACGCGACTCAGCTACCACAGTTCGACAGTGCCTGCTTTGTGCTTTCGAACACTGACACTGTCGTGGAAAGGATTTTCCGGCACCGAAAGGTTTTCACTGTGTCTGTGCTTCGAGCCTGTCTGGGCGGGAGCCAACTAAGTTAGCAAAGTTGCAGAGGGGCTGCGGCTCCGTACGTGGAGAGCAACACGCAGGAAGTGTCCAGTGTGCTTTGGGCCCTGGCGTCCTCGCCAAGAGCTGCGTCGCGGTAGGCAGAAGAAATCCGGTACAAATGCTGCACTGCCTGGGAGACCATAGACCTGTCTGCTTTCAAGCAAATCGTGTGTGTGCGTGCATGGTGTGCGCGCGTGTGTGCGTCCTTGTGGTACGGGGAGAGACATAACCGTTTAACATACTCATTCTTTAAGAAACGTTTGCCTTCTGTTTTCAATCAACTGAGCTGGCAGCTACAGATACAAGTTTATTTGAGAACACCCTCTGGGTACCAAGCATGCTTGGATTGTTTTAGCAAATTAAAAATGAGCAAAATGCTTTTACCTTCTCAGCAGTAGACTCCTTAAGAGACCTCCTGTTTTGTGTGCAAGTGTGTGTTTTAGAGAAACATTTTCTGTGTGTGTCTCCAATGTGTTTTTAATGTGGAAAAGGAGAAAATAAAGGATTTTTACAGGCTGGGGCTGATGCCATGGAATGATTCATTAAATCTGACTCTGCATCAAAGAATTCACCTGCATTATTGTGGAAACTAATAGCTAGCTACTTCGTGAATTTAAAACGGTGGTGGGTCCGTTTGTCTCCTGGATGATGGGCAGGTCGCCGATTTCCTCTTCTCGGTTACATTTGGGTTGAGTTTGGCCTAAGCTGGGGGGGCTGGTGTTTAGGAAGCTGCCCGCATTGGAGACGTTCAACTCAGGAGTCCCGCTGCTGCCTGCGTGGAAAGAATGGTCAGCAAATGTGTTTCCTAATGGGGCTGCAAAGGTGACCATGGAACTTTCAAACTTTGCATCGCAAAATTAGACTTTGTGTTCATAAGAAGACAGTTCTTAAGTAGGCAAAAACACCAGACGTTGGCTGGGAAAAAATTGTTTAAACAAATGAGACACACATGCTAGTTAGTGAAAATCTCCCACCACAGCCAGCAAAATGACTGCAACGATTTTGCTGTATTAATTATGCCCGAAGCACAATACAAAGTTCTCTAACACACGCTAGAGGTCTCTCTTCTAGCTCTGTGATTTTCCTGCTTGTAATTCTTTGCCAGGGCTTGCATAGTCAGGATGCTCAATAATGGCTGGGTCCATACTTATTTAAGTAATTGTGATTGACTGACAACTCAGCATAATCTGATGTGAGATATTTATTTGGGGGTGCCAAGTCAGTAATTATTTTACAGATTATTTACTACCCAACTCCTAGGGAAGTAACAGCAATTAGGCTTCTACTAAATGATGAAAACATTCAATATGCATTGAGTGATGCATTAAGAACTTTATGGCATCAACTTATTTATCAAAGCAATTTTAAATGTGAGAGTAATTAAGGAGAGATGTATTAATCGGAGAACTTTCTAAAATTAAGCTTCCGTTTGGCTCTCCACTTAGCAGTAACAGTTGCTCGCACAAATGCTTTATGTCTTGGAGTTCTAGAAGCAGAGAGATTATTTTGTAAGTTTGAAAAATGTTTTCAACAAAAACATTTTTTTTCCATTTGCACTGCCTTTGAGTCACTCAAGGGATGTCAGTGAATCCTTAGTTCGCCGAGGCTCTAGTTCTTCACTAGCTGCATTTATGTGCCTTGCTTCCAACTGCAGTTTAGAATTTCCCAAGCAAGCAGAGCATTTCTTTTCTCCATCCTTAGGATGAACCCTCTTGGGAATAAAAGTGAGCGTTTCGGATGCGAGTGTGCGTGCTCATTTTCATGGCTTACTCATGCAAAACTGAGAACTCATTTTTCTTGGCTTCTCATTCATAAAAAGAGTTGTACTAAATGTAATTAATGTTTGGCACATTGATGAGTTTTATTTGAGATAACTGCAAAAAGGTAGAACAGATTATCGCTTATGAAGCTCATACACTAATTCAACAAATATTTATTCCTGCTGCTGTATAGGAAGCGTGATGCTAGATGCTAGAAGCACAATGTTGAAAGAAAGCATTCAGAGTCCCTCTCCCCCGTGAGTTTATGACTTGAGAGACAGAAAAAAAAAAAAGAGACATTAATTGAATAAATGGACAACTGACAGAGTCGTGCTTTGAAGGATAAGGAATGTAGGGCTCAGGTAGCGTGAACCAAGCAGAGGCAGAATGATCAAGATTGGACTCAGAGTTCCAGGGAAAGAGATGCCCCTGAGGGTGCAGAGGTAGAGAGGTGGAGCAACAGGGAGGGGCAGAGACAGTTCCTGGTAGGGGGAAGGGGAATGGCAGCTGCCAAGCTGGAGGAGGCCAAGCAAAGGCTGAGGGCTGAAGGATGAGCAGACTGGAGTTTGATGGAGGGGAGGGGGCCAGAGTGTAGGCCGCAGGGCCAGACAACTGTCTCTGCCCTCAGAGTGATGCAAAGGGGAGGACTGGGGGAGAAGCAGCGGTGGCACTAAGGTGTCTGCACTGGCAGACAGCATGCCCTGAAAGGACAACTCTGGTGGCACAGAGGCACATGATTAAGAGAACCCAGGCTGGATACAGTGTAGCCCTAGGAAGGCTCTTAGCATCACCCAGGCAGATACGAGCAGCTAAAGCCAGAGTTAGGTTATAGCAGCGGACACAGTGACAGAAGGGTTAGAGGGGTGTTTAAAGGTAAGATTTGCACAACTTCGGAAAGGATAGACTGGGTAGACAGAGAAGAAAGGTGCCAAGTGGCTGCCCAGGTTCTAAGCCACTGGGATGCAGAAGGCCCCGGATGGGCCTGGGGGCTTCAGCTTCAGTTCTGGCATCCACACTGAGAAGCAGTGATGCGTCTCATTCACACCCAGTTTACCTGAATTCTCGGAGGAAGCCAGAGCAGCTGGCTGCTCTGGGACCGCATCATTGACTTGGTGCTCCTGAAGGCATCAGGTGCTCCTCTGTGTGTGCGGCTCATGCTGGGACCCCAGGTCCTTCCTCCTCTTGTATGAACTGCACTGCGAGGTTCTATTCACCGAACTCCAGCAAAGTTCAAATCCATCACTGAAATAACCCCATGTTTAAACAACTGGAACAACATCAAGTGCCCACCTTGTGATGTAATCAGTGCTTCTCAGCCTTTCTAATGCCGTGACCCCGCAATACAGTTCCTCGTGTTGCGGTGACCCCAAAGCAAAAAATAATTTTGGTGGCTACTTCAAAACTGTAATTTTGCCAGTTAGGATTCGGAATGGCTTTAGGCGACCCCTGTGTTTTGGTAGTTCAACCCCCGCCGGGGTCGCAACTCACAGGTTGAGAGCCGCTGAATTTATAAATGAATTGTATTGAATATTATAAAAGGGTTCAATGACTAAAACTCCACTGTTCAACTACTTTTTTTTTGGTTTCTGTTTGCGTGTTTGTTGTGAGACAGGGTCTCACTATGCAGTTTCGCCTGGCCTTGCTCCCATGCTGTATCCAGCCTGGCCTTAAACTCAGTGCGTCTCCTGCCTCGGCCTCCCTGTGCTGGGATAACAGGCTAGCTCCACCACGCCCTGATTTCAACTGTGGTTCTTAAAAGCTCATTTCCCTCAACTAACTGACATAATTATTTCATATTTCTCACTGAAAATATATTTTAAAGACTTAGATGTCCTTAGACCAGCAATCCCCTGGTTCAATTATAGTACCCATTAGTCACCAAATGTTGCTCACATTCTCTACCGATCTTTGGCAAACCAAGCCTCCATGTGACGTTTTCATGCTTTTTTTTTTCCCCTAAATTTTACTATAAAGAGAAAAAATAATGACACAGAATTTCAAAACAATTCACATGTTTCTTCAGTGAAACACTTTTTTTGTATTCATAATACCTTGCCCACTTTGCATTTCTTCTTATTTCTCCAAAACGTTTTCCCCGATGCCTGGCTTCACCACCACATGTAACAGCCAGGAAATAATTTTGCCTACCATGATACTACCAACAGACATTAACTGATGACTGATTGATTGATTTTAAAATAGTCTAAAGCCAGGCATTTTTTTTTTTTTCTTTTCAACATCAAAATTTATTAGGGAAAAAACTTCAGTGAAAGAAATCTGCCATGGAGGTTTTACAACAGTATTCATGTCTAGTTGTGTTCCTTCCAGGGAATTGCAGGGCAGGGCTCTTTCCAGGAAATTCAGGTTCCAGTTACTTCCAAGAAAGTCTGAATACCACTCTCTGCGCAGTGGTTTGATACACAAATGTGATTCTGTGAGGTTCATTTCTTGGCAGTGTTCATGTTGGTAACCTAGAAGCCAAGCATGGGTTGGAAAAAACAAAAACAAACAAACAAAAACCGAAAACAACCCTCATTTAAGCCAGCTCACCTGGGAGTCCATTTCTTCTGTAAAAGTGAGAGCAACAGTATCACTCCCACCTGCCTTATAGGTTTTGCTGACAGGGAAAATAAGAATATGCTTGTCAGTCCCAGTGGGCATGTAGGTGGCATCCAGCATCCCTAATGCCAGGTTCTTGGGAGGTGCCCCCCAGCTCTGGTCTGTGCTGCTTTTCTGCTCAGCACCTCTGTCCCCGCCCATCCTCCACATCCCACCCCCTTCTGACTCTCGTGACACTGGTTCCATCTACAGTACAGCTTAAAGGAGCATGTACCAGGGGCAGCACCACAGCGGCTCACCAAATCTCGCTCTTCTTCAAAGAACACTGTGACGTCGATAGTATCCCATGCCTATCTGACAGGGGAGAGAACTGAGGTTGGGATGCTTACAGGACTTGTGTAAGGCCCAAGACTGGGCCATTGGCAAAGTGGGCATTCTGGCTCAGCAGGCACCCACCAGACCCGACTACCGCTGGCCATTGGACAGCCCAAGTACCCAGGTAGCTCTCTCTGCCCAGTCCGACTCTGAGCCGTTGGCATGGGTGCTCCGTAGGGCACTTCCTGCCTCCCACCGACTTCCAGCCCTCTCCCCTCTCATTGCTGTCGCTTCCCTCCTGCCATCTTGCCCAGATGCCCCTCCTCCAACACCAGCAACCTACTCTGTCATCAAAAGAGCAATTACAGGTGGTGGGAGACTGTTGGGATCAGAACATCAAGCTTGTCTTTAAGCTCTTCCTGAGCAAATGTACGGCTCACACGTGCTCTGTTCTGCCAACTGGGATTTAGATTAGTTTTCTATCCAATGAAAACTGACAATTCAGACCTTGCTGCTCACATAAATGTTTCTATAAAGGAAAAGACTCGCGGACTGAGGAGAATGTTAACTAGGTAGGTGGATAGCCTTCCTGATAAATCTTTCCCAAGCCTATCCTGCTACCATCACTTCCTGTTTTCATAGCGGTTTCACTTTGTTGGAAATTTCTGGCAAATAACACTGAAAGTGTGTGTAAAAAATATTTTTAAAACCCACCATTCTCTGGGTGAAACTACAAAGTCTACACTGGTCCAGAGTGTTAACAGTTTTCTCCCAAACCATCCACTCCACCTTGCCTTCTTGAATCTCCATCCATGGAATGGTATTAGTTTGGCTATATTACTTCATACCATTAAGCTTCAGTTTTCTGAATGGCACAAGAAACAGTTTTCGGAAGTGTAAGTGAGAAAACGAAATGAGAGAGCTCTACGTGGGGAGTGGCAGTCCTAGCTGTGTTCTGAGAATTAAATGAGATCAGATGGGATGTCTATGCTGAGCATATAGTGGGCACTCAGGAGGGCAGCCTCTGACGTTGCCAAGAATAAAGGACCGTGCTGATTCACTTTTTCCCCCTCTCTTCTTCAGTGCAGTGCCTGGCAGACAGGATAACTGCCCAACAAATAATTGTTGGATGCAAGAACGTAAAGCGTTGGAGAACGCAAGGGTAAACCCAGATGGTGATTTCGCTTCCCAGAAGTACTTCTTGCCACTAGCAGGGGGGTCTAAGTTCTACCAGATGCTCCTGCATCTGATGGTTGCTGATCAATTAGATCAATCTAATCAATTAAATCAATTTTCTAATCAATTAGATCAATCATTTGGGAACAGATCGAATTTGATCTGGGGAGGTACTGATTCCCAATAGGATGTCATTTTGAAGGTGGTCCTCCGCCTTACCTTTCAAGGACCTCCGTGGAGGTCCCACCGGGCAGAAGTGTCATGGGATTTCCAAATCCGAGGCCACTGGGAACTGAGCTATGAAATGACAGGAGTGTGTCACTAAGTTCTATCCCAAGCCAGGGAGTCCCTGAGCCTCCTGTACACAACCCAGCAGCTCTGGAGCCGCTCTGATACCCATTCCAGCCAGCAGATGGCAGTGGCACCCACTCACAAGGAAACCCTGGGTCTGTCCAAGCCTCTGGTCTTTCACTTAGTTTCTGGCATTGTCCCATCCTGAATGGAAAGAGAGGCTAAGTTGGCTTTTATTACTTGCCTTGGCTTCTTGAGGGAAACAGCTGGGGCTCAACAGGGGCAACCGGGAGGGTCAGCGCCTGCACTGGTCCACTTCCTCCTGGCTGTGGGCCAAGGATGAGCCAGCAGGAACTGGGTCTTGCTAGAATTCACCTGCTGCTTTCCTAGAGGCAGGGAGGAACAGTAAGAAAGGGCTGTAACGCCACAACAGCATCAGTCAATGTGCCACGTGGTGTGCTGAGAGGACAAATGCCCACGAATAGGGAGACACTAGTAGACACATCTGCTGTCAGCAGTCTTATGCCACCATAGGATAAGATGAGCCATCTTGTGTGTTCTCCTGGGTCTCCTGGTTGGGTGGAATGGAGTTTACAGTTCACTGCTGGCCCCCCAGGCCTGGTTCCATTCTCTGTACAAAAAAGATAATGAGAATCACACCAAAAGTTACCATAAGAATTAAATATCTTATAGCAGTCGGTGATTCTCGATTTTTAAAAAAATCTTTTATTTGTTTATGCAGTTGGTACAGGGTCTCACTATGCAGCTTGGACTCATAGCTTGCCCAGCACTGGGATTCTAGGTGTGTGCCGCTACTCCCGGTTTTGGTGGCTGGCACAGCATGTGGTACTGGGGAACTAACTTGAGTCCTTGCACTTGCCAGCTTAGACCACCAATCTATCTTTCCAGTCCCAGGCAGTGATTTTACAGGTCTTTGCACTATATTTTTTCACTGCACCCTCGTCTATCATCGAAAACAGTATCTCTTTTAATCCTATTGGTCATTAAAAATACTTACTCTTGCCCCCCTACAAGTAAACCAAAAATAAAGTCATTCAAAAGAAGAGTTTATACTGCTACTCAAATTTATTTACTTGGAGCTGGGGAGATAACTCAGTCAAATAAGCACCTGCCTGGCAAGCACAACGTCCTGAGTTCAATCCCCAATACTACCAAAAAATATATATATATACATATATATACATATATATATATACATATATATATATATATATGTGTGTGTGCGTGTGTGTGTGTGTGTGTGTGTGTGTGTGTGTGTGTGTGTGTATAGTTGCTCGAGTGTATGTACAGGAAATTTTATTTCCTGGGACACAGGAAAACAAATTAATGGCAGGATTGTAATATCTCAGTGTGATACAAAAACTTGTGATAATATTTACATTTTTAAAATTATTATAGTATAAGGCACATTGCCATTAATCCCTCCAACACACTTCCCCTGGCCTTGAACACACAAATGCAATCATTCTTGCCACTTTCAGAAGCAGCTCCGGGAGCCCTCTCTTGTGGGTCCTTTTCCAAGATGTGACAAAAAGCACGGACACCCCATTGCTGAGCAACACTCGGCAGCGGGCAGGCTTGTAGTGGCACGCGCCGTGTCCTCGTCCACCTCATCTGCAGAGCTGGCCCTGCTCGAATGCGAGCTCTTCTCCAAAGCCAATGTGACCTGAAAGGCAACTGCTTTGAATAGATTGTGGGCATCAGGCAACCACAGCAGCACAACTAGAGACACTTGCAAGACAGCACTCCTGTCTTAGTCGCTTCTCACCGCTGGCACAAATACCAAACATCCACAACTGCGGAAGCAGAGGTTTGCTTTGGCTCAAGGCTTCAGAGGCTTCAGTCCAGAGGTAGCTGGCTTATGGTATGAAGGGGAGGGCCTGGGGGCTGAATGCTGCTCACACCAGGCGGCAGACACGCCCTTCGAGGCCACACCCACCACTTCCAACCAGGCCCCGCCTCCTAGCAGCAAGTCAGCTGTGAACTGATCCACAGATGCGCATAGTGCCCTGCGATCCACTTACGTTCCAAACATGTGAAGCTTAGGGTGGTGGGCACCCCAAATCTAAGCCACTAAAACTTCAGAAAGTAGCAAGAACTTTCTGGGTAAGTGTGTTTGGTGCAAGGAGCAGTACATCGAGGGGGATTCGCAGCAGTGTCTTTTACTATAATAAATTTTAAAAACTCTAAATATATACACTTTGTATCATACTTCATGTTGCATTGGTAAGTTAAGGGCCCCTGTGAGCCACCAAAGTGACTAGGGAGAAGAAAAGTCAGCAATGAGAAAATGTGGGGCTTACATTCCAACCGTATGGGATACAGCGGGCGAATTATTTTAACGTCTTATTCATTAAAATTTGCATCAAGGGCACTTAGGCATGTTCCATCTCCCCACCATTCTCAGAGAGCAAAGAGCCTGCAGTGATTCAGCCTGCTTCTACCTCCTTTCTTCCTGCTTTTCTCACCCGGCAGTGGTCACTCACCATTTCAGGAGGACCTGGGTGGTTCGCCGCCTGGCAGTCAGTCACCTTCCTCACACCTGTGAGGGTCGGTGAGCAGACAGCCCTTCCCCCCTTGAGCTCCTGGGACCCACAGTGATGAAAGGAAGTCACCAGCAATGCTGCGCCGTGATCTAACTCAGGCTCTCCCTGGTCAGAAATGCCCTTCGATCAGGGACCGAAGGGTTAGGGTCTGGCATGCGCTGACTTCAGACCTCACTGTCCATCCTATGCCCAAATGGTGTTTGGGAGAAGATCCAAACTGAGGGCCTCCATTTCAGAAAGAAGCTTTCCAGAGGCTAAAAATACTGGATGCCCGAGATGCAAACTGTGTGAGAAGTGAATCGTTGGAAAGCTGCGTAGGTCACATTATCTGCATAAGAAATGGAGGTGGCTTTCTACAGAAAAGTGAATTTAACACGGCCTGCACCCTGGGCATCGATCCCCTCTTGGTAGCAAAGTCTTGGCCACGCCCAGGCCCAGGGCAGTTCCAGGGCCCTGGGACATGGTCTTCTGCCAGGAGTTGAGGCGGGGCTGTGGACAAAATGGAGACCAGCAGACTTCACCTCAGGAATTCAGGGGCATCTCTTACCATTTTTCTTCCAGTGAAACCTCTGTGTTCATGCAAATCATGACACGATGTTATTCTTTCACTTCTAATCTGTCTAAATGCGTTAGAAACAAAGAATATTTCTAGCTCAACTCACTAAAAGGCTGATTACTTAACTCTGCATAATTGTTCCAGTGTCTTTGTCTCTCCTTCCTTCTTCAAGAAAACTCTTGAATCGAAAATGCATTTTAGGCTTAGGCTTAGCTTCAGCTCTCACTTTTGAAAACAAGTACTGAGATTCTTTTTTTGATTTTTTTTTTTTCACTGTACAGTTGAAATGCTCATATAGCTGAGTTATTTTTGACAGCTCTTCTGCAAACTATAAATGTCTGGTAAGAACACTTCCAAATTATTCTGCAAAAGAATAAGTCAGTTAAAGTTTTTAACTCTTAGTTTGTCCTGATAAGTTCCTGTGTTAACACAATAACTTTTATTTTGAAAGTGAATGAGTTGCTTCTAAGCAGATTTTGCAAGAAGTTCTTTGCAAATAATTTGATTTTATTTACTCACTTTTAATTTTTATGGGAGTGGGGAGTGAACCTAAGACCTCATACATACCAGCCACTGCTCTTTTTGAGAAGGAGCTCATGAAATTGCTAAATTAGCCAGACTAAGTTCAAATTTGTGATTTTCCTACCTCCATTTCCCAAATAGCTGGGACCGTAGACAGACATCACTTCACAGGCTCCCAAAGCACTGGTTTTAGCATCAGTTTTTAAACATCAGTCTATGTAGCCACAGAGAAACTTAGGGTCAGTGTTTGGTTATTCCAGAGCTAAAGATGTAATTTACAAGTGATCTGTTTTCTCCCTTTACATTACTACTCTACCTGCCACTTAGTTTCATAATTACCTTTTCAGTTTCTCTGCCTTTGTTGAAGCCAAAGTGCAAAAGGGAAATTAATTTCAAATCCAGTTCTCTTTCTTTTACCCTCTTCTTCAACAACTTGAAAAGTATGCTAGAAAAGACTCAGCTCTTGGTCCATGCTAACAGACAGACATAGAGTATGCATTGTCTGGAAAAAAAGTCATGCCAAACGTATTTTAGATGAACATTAATTAGAGTAGTATTCCATTCTGCAATCTAGTGGTCTGCACATTACCGCTGAAGTTAAAGCCTTCTACTCCGTTCTATCCTTTGAGGACTACTACGTGATTTCGGCATGATTTTGACTAACTTATTGAACGCCTTAACAAACAACCTTTCCTAACTACAAATGCAAATCAGTCTCCCGAAGTATTTTCCTAGCTCGGTAGCTGTCACACTTTAGTGTCCATCAGCCATGCCTGGAGCACTTGTTAGAAACAGATTTCTGGCTACACTCCCAGAGTTTTGGAATAGTTAGGTCTAGAGTGAGGCCTGAGAATTTGTGTTTCTAACAGGTTGCCAGTGTTGCTGTTCCTGGGACCTCATTTTGAGAACCTGTGTTTGAGAGGCATGGTAAACCCTGAAGATCCTCGTGGAAGGAAATTATATATATATTCACCAGTCAAATAAATTGGAGAAACACTCTCCTGTCTTTTGGAGTCTCTTTAAGTATTATGAAGGTTTCTGGGAGTCTTCTAATGCAGGGAATGGAATCAACCTTTCTAAACTTGCAGGACCGCACAGCACCGTATTCTGTGGGTCCCCATTAGCTCTCAGGATGACTCGGCCTGGCCACACGCAGAGAAGGCCACCTCACACCCCAGTGACTCCACCAGCAGAACATTGCCACATGTTGGCCACCCATTGCTTGGACATGGTGGGACATTTCGGCCCAGTGTTGCCTCCCTCACCCCACCCCTGCTCACTCCCAAGAGATCTGTTTTTTTCTTTGTGTTTCTTCACAATTTACTATTATACATCACAATCCAAGCAATGAGAGAGTCTATTGCAGCGAGTAACAGAAGTAACGGGAAAGACATCAGGAATATTTGATGGCTATGGAAGTTCAGATGAGATTCCTGCACACATCCTTCCCATGAATCAAGTTGTGCTGTGAGCCTTCCATGCTGCATCACAAATGGGCTTCCATGAGCAATACCGTAAAGACAGGACCTGGCTCTGTGTAGCGATGGTTTCAAGTAGAAAGTCAGGCCTCACTTTGTCAACCTTTGACACCACAACGGAGTCCTAAGAAGGAGTGGCATCTCTCCTGGGTACACGTGCTCCAGTGCATCCAGCTCCCTGGTCCTCAGCCCCAGTCTGGCAGGATTATTGATTCACAGAGGGCTGGCAATTACCTGGCAATCCCAGGGCTGAAATGGTCCAAAGAGGACTGACGATGAGGAGCAGCAGGGTTTGAAAGCCCCTGGGCATTCAAGGTTCTTCCAGAAACATTAGCATCCAAAGGCAAGGATAGCATCAGCTGCAGAAAGGATCTGTTGTCCTTTCACACGCTTACTAGATTGAATTTATTGAAATCCTAACTCCTAAGGGGGTGGGGCTTATAATCTCTCACAAATACATACTCCTGAAAAAATGCAAATAGTTATAGAAGGACTTCAGTTCATTTAAAGAGAAGAATAAGAAGAAAACATGGCCAGGGAGATAGCTCAGTGGCATAAGCACCTTGCTGGCAAGCACAAAGACCTGAGTTCAATAGGACTCATCCTAGAGTCCTTGCCAGGCCCTTTCTTAGGCTTCGGGCTGCTCAAAGATTGAGACCTGCTTTTGACCTCAGCACTTCTCTGTGACCTCTCTGCCTTTCTGCCTTGCCACCTCCCCGCCCCCCAGCTCTGCCTGAGTTCCTCCTACCAGCACCCTGCACCCTCCTTTCCCTGGCTCTGTCCCTCCTGGCTTGCAACACTCAGCCTTAGCTATCCTCCCTCTCACCTCTCTTCTGCTTCTGGGAACCTGAGTGACAATGGTGGATGTCATGTAATTCTCCCAGTTGGTGTCATGAGAGAGTCATTTGTCCTCTTAGCCACTGTTTGTAGCTTTTGCTGTGCTAGGCACTTCCTAAGCCTTGAAAAAAAGTGAGGGCAGCGGGCGATGTGGGACGCTGCTCACCTCGGAGCTGCTCTCCTTGCATTGCTCCTCCTCCCCATCCCTTGTCTCCAGTGTACCTTCCTACTCTTACAAAAATGTGTGAGGGCCGGCGGGATGGCTCAGTGGTCTAAAGCCCCTGCTTGGGAAAGCTTGGGCGGCTTCAGGGACCGCGGTTTGATCCCCGGCACCGCATGCTGCACCAGCCCTGCCCTCGGGGCAGGCTGAGCTGGCCATAAAAATGAGTGAATAAACAAATAAAGGTTCTGAAACAAGAAAAAAATTTTAAAAAAATGTGTGAGCAGTTGGAAAGTTTATGTTTTCATTGTATTTTGTAAATAAGTTTACATTTTTCTTTTATTTCAGTTGCACTTTCACCGGAAGTTATATGGCTTTATACTCAGAGTCTATTTCCGATTTCATTTTAAAATGTTAAAATAGCTCGGTGTGGTGGCACGTGCCTTCAATCCCAGCACTTGGGAGGCTGAGGCAGGAAGATTGCTGTTGGAGGCTAGCCTGGGCTACACAGTGAGTTCAAAGTCAGCCTGACCTGCACAGCAAAATCCTGTCTAGAAAAAAAAAAAAAAATCCTAAAGAATAAATAAAATGTTAAGAATAATAATAACAACAATAAAATGATGAACCAGGCAAAATGACCTGGCATCTCATGGAATTTACGTTCTCGGGTTGGTGGGAGGCAAACTGAATCATACAGTTAAGCGCTGTGGAAAACCTGAGGCAGCTGGTCAGACAGAGCCTTGGAGAGAGGCGGCCTTCAAGCCCAGATCCTCGGCTACCGTGCATGGAGGCTCGAGTCAGCTGGGCCCCTGGTAGCGAGAGGCAGCCCGTGACGCTGTCCAGGATGCTTTTCATCTTCCTGAGCTCCAAATCCACAGCCCCTGCAATTCGCTTACTCACTCACCCCAGTTCCTTTCTAGTGGTGGGGTGGAAGCCAGAAGTCTCTGCACTGAGGTCCATACGCCTCCAGCCCTTTTTTAAATTTTGAAACAGCATCTCGCTCAGGTTCGCGAAGGCCGGGCTTGAACTTCTCATCCTCCCGCTTCAGCCTCCCGGGAGCCTTGCTCCTGATTCATTGAGAAATGTGCTCCTTTGTCCTCTCATCACTGGAATTGCTCTCGAGGGCACCAGTCACACTCCCTTCCTTCTGGCTGTGCCCCCTCACCTCACTGTCTTTCCCCTATCCACTGGCCCCTGCCCTTAGCCTCTTGCCATCTACAGAGGAACCCATCTATCCGTACCCCCCTGCCCAGGCACACTCTGGGGATGTAAATCCCAGTGTGACCATATTTGGAGATAAGGCCTTTGGGGACATAATTAACAGTAAATGAGATCACAGAGTAGGACCTGAACTGGTAAGACAGGTGAGCTTACAAGATGATGCATGCGTGTAACCTCAGCACTCAGCAGACTGAGCAAATAGCATTGCCATGCATCTGAGGCCAGCCTGGGCTACATAGTGAGTTCAAGCCCAGTCTTAACTACAAAGCAAGACTCTGTCTCACCAAAAACAAGATGATACAAACAGTTCACTCTGCCTGCTTTGCACGAAAGGCCATGTGAAAGTGCAGCAAGAAAACCATCCTCTTCAGGCCAGGAGGGCAGCCCTTGCTGGACACTGAATCTACCAGAAGCATAGTCTCTGGCTCCCCAGCCTCCAGCAGCGTGAGAGATGGCTTTCCGTGTTTAAGTCGTCAGGCTGAAGGCATCCTCTGTGGGCAGCCGGAGCCCACGGAAGCCCGTATCCTTCAGCAGAAGGCAGAAGCCCTCTGCGCCACTTCTAGCCGCTGCCCAGCTGCGTCCTCCCTCCTCTCCCCTCCCCCCGGGTTGTCCTTTTCAAGTCCTTGCATTCCAGCCTGTGCTCTTGTGCCTTTCCAAAGTGGGGCGGCGTTGGCCAACGCAGGAAGAACGTGTCCTAAAAGGCTGTAGCTCTAACTTCCGCCTGGTGCACAGCCTCTGCCGCGTTGACGCCATGCTCCTGGCCTTGAGCTCTCCCCTCTTCCCGTCTGATCTCCCCTTGCCACGGAATCCAGTCACGCTTCTTGGCAATGTGCCCTTTCTTATTTACTTGACTGAAAAATTTCCCAAGCCCTTTGGAAGAACGGAGTCACAGGGCTGTACTCCCTGGATATCAGTGTTGCAGACTCTCTCTGCCTCCTCCAGCCCCAATAGTAATAGTCCTGAGCAAAAGTAGACGTTGAAAACTAAACTTGGCCAGCTGGTGTATCCTTTGTAAGGAAACTTCTCCTCTTTAACTTTATCTCCTCTTTTTAATTAGTTAGGACCCCATCAGCCATTGTTTATGTAGTAGAATATTGTCACAACATTCACCCCAGGGGCCCTCAGGGTCTGGGAGGAAGACAAATGGCACTGCTTCCCCTAGCTGAGAAAGCCTGGGCAGACCCCACCCTGAGGAAGCCCATCTGGCATTGCTGGGATTTGGTCTCAACAGAACCTGTACATCCTGAAAGAACTCAGGGCTGAAGTCACAAAGCCTCCGTCATGATCTGATGGCTTCTCTGGGGCTGTCGCTCAGGGGCACACATTCTTGCTTGGCAAGTGCAAGGTCCTGAGTTCAGTTCCCTGTACAGAAAAAAAATAAAAAAAGATCTGATGGCGGTGACTGTAGTTGCCAAGAGGGTGGCTGAGAGCCACCACGTGTGGCTAAAGAAGTATGGAGCAGACATCTGTGGACTTAAAGGGTTAGGCAAATGTGACGTGCTACAAGGATGCACCAGGGTGCTGGGGAGTTCTAACTAGGGGCAAGGAGGCGGCAGAGCATGGCGATAGGGGCCAGGGGACAAGGAAAGTAAAAAAGTGAAGAGAGAATAAGCCACAGCTCTCAGGCTGCCTGCATTGCAAAATGCCAGCCCAATGGGGAAGAGTGCATCGTGGGAAGAATTTACAAAGCTGTGACTAAGCTAAAAAGGGCAGAGGAACTTCTGGTGTGTAGAGAAAGTATATTTTTAAAAGCCCAAACTATCCAAGTAAAACATTATGCGTGCTGTGGGCTCTAAGCAACCAACTAAGCAGCTCTTTGTTATCAACACCACAGCGCTCTGCAGAGGACAAAACCCCTGCCCCCTGCCATGGAGGTTGGCGGTGAGGGGGACACTAAGTGACACTGGGTAGGGCAGCCACCACCACGGAAGCCTCAGGAGCAGAAGGCTTGCTGTAGGAGAATGGAACATAAACTGGCCTTAGAGACAAGCACAGTGCACCAGGTGGGGACAGTCCAGGGACCCCAAGGTGAACACGTAGCAGGATTTTGAAAGGCAGAGGTTTGAGGAGAATGGTTCTACTCTTCCTATTCCTGCCACAACACCCCCACGCCCTTCACTGTGGCCACTCCCTGGCACCGCGGTCCCGCACAGTACCAGCCAACTCACAGCCCTGTCTGCTCTATGATCACACCCCCAATCCCCTAGGTTTGGGAATTGAAGTCAGGACCTTTGTATCGAGCTGCCTTCCTAAGCTTTTCTTGTTTTTATTTTTTAATTTTGAGACAGGGTTTGGTAAGTTACCCAGGCCAGGCTCAGCCTTCCCTGGGGTTATAGGCCAGTGTCACCATGCCTGGCAACTTGCTCCTTTTTATACTGTCCTCCCTTCTGGGTAACCTCAGGACCCTTGGCCCCAGTACGAGCAGTACAGCTGACGCTGCCATTCGCCACCTGTGTGCCCACCTGCCCCGTGCTTACCGCCGCTGCCTGACTCTCCACTCCCTCCTGTACTGTCCCCAGGTGAACTCACTGCCTTCCCAGCCATGGCGGCCTCCCCGCCTGACCAGGAGGGTGGTGCAGAGTCCACATGGCTTGCCCTATCCTTGCTGCACCTTGGCTCTATCTTAGCCATGCAGATATGCACACACACACACACACACACACACACACACACTTGGATGTACACGCACGCACACCACATAGGCACATAGCCAACGACCCTTGTCTCCCAAAGATCTTCCCACACAGTTGCTGTGCCTGACAGTTCACATCCGCAACCCAAGCCTGACACCTGTCAGCTGTGCCCTGGAAAGCTCCTTGCCGCAGTGTCAGAAGGACACGTAGCCTGTGGGACCCAGTAAGCCCAGTGGCACGGAAGCTGTCACGGGCAGAGGTGAAGACGTCTGACATCTTAGCCATTTTTACATTAACCTGATCTTTTCTTTGAAAGTCACATGATGTTTCGTCCTGGCTTAACACAATGTCCAGTAACCTCGCACAGGCTCCAGGATTCAACCCAAGGGCCAAGCCCTGTACTCTGGCCTCAGCCAGATTTCTAGTGCCACCCCCAGTAGTCCACCTTATGGCCCAGGCCCCAGGTTCTCCAGGCTTTGCTCCCAAATGCTGTGCCCTGCCGTCTTCTGCTCTTCTTCAGCTGTCCTTTCCGCCCACAAGTCTCTTGTGACTTTAGCTTTGTCAGACAAAGCCCTGACCACTCTTGGAAACACAGTTCAGATTCCAGCTGCCCGATCCCTGGGGTCCCCATATCTGGGGCCTGCATCCCTGCTGCCCAGGAGGGCACCCTCGGCAGAGGGCAGGGGCCAGCCCCACGGTCCCCTCTGATGTGTGCAGGCCCTCACTCCAGTGTCCGGAGGCAGGTGGAGGCGTGGACAGACAGCAGAGTAGAGGAGGAAGGGACCCAAGGCCAAAGTGGATCAATTGTGAAGACATTGTGGAAGATGTTCTTTTTTAGTAGGACAGTGTGATAAAAGTGACATTTTCCGAGTAGAAGATGGCAACACTGCTGTTCCTTGGTATCCTCCCTGTGGATAACAAATTCATGGGTGCTGCAGTGCCTTCTTTCTGGTTTGTTTGTTTGTTTGTTTTTTTGAGATAAGGTCTTGCTGTGCAGTTCAAACTGACCTTGAACTCACTTTGTAGCCCAGGCTGCTCTTGAACTTGCAATAATCCCCCTGCCTTAGCCTCTTGAGTGCTGGGATCATAGGCACATGCCACTACACCTGGCTATGTAGTGCTTGCTATAATTTGCAAATAACATACAAGACTCTTGCTATATACTTTTAAATTATTTGTGAATTTTCTATACTTAGAGTGTTAGTGCTGTGTCAGTAGTTGTTTTCCTTTATTATTTAGGAAATAACTGCTAGGCAAAAAAAAAAAAAAAAGCCTATATGTTCAGTATATTTATTTGGTACAGGATCTCTGCTATGTAGCTCAGATTTATAGTGATCCTCCTGTCTCAGTCTCCTCAGGACTGGGATTATAGGTGTGTGTCCCTATGCCCGGTTTTGGGGCCAGCAGAGCACACCTAAGGTTCTGGAGCCAACACAGCATGGGGTGCTGGGAATCGAACCAGGGTCCATGCACTTGACAGGCAGTTGCTTAGACTGCTGAGCTATCTCCCCAGCCCTCTCCAACTATTTTTGATCTGAGGTTGGCACAAGTACAGAGGGCTGACTGTAGTAAAAATGGACATCGTGAGGAGGGTGGGGAGTCAGTTCCAACAGTGGCAGAGGCAAGAAGAGCAAGCCCTTGTTGGGAAACCTAGTGGCCAGGGCAAAGGCGTCCTCCAGAGGACCTCGGCCTGCTCTCTTGCCCAGAGCTCAGGGACCACAAGCTTCCAAATGGTCCTGCAATGCCTACCAGTGTGTCTGGCTGGTGCTAATGCCATACCCACCTGACAGCAGGGCCTAGTCATGCAGCCACCTGCCAAGCAGAATGGAGGTGCCCGAGCCCTCCCAAGGGCAGCGAAGGCTTCTTGCCTCGGATCCCTGGGCCTGCAGAACAGAAACACTGAGGCTGGCACTGGGAGCCATGTGGCTCACTCCTGGGATGCTCTTGTAGCTGTATTGTTAGAAAGACCTACAGAAAGGCCTAGCACAAGATTTCAGTGTAGAAGAAATTCAAGTGCATAGGATGGGCTATGGTGATGGCTAGGACGGGCTTGGGCAGGTGCCCCACTGAACTGTGGCAGGGTGGCAGTTTTGCAAATATGAAAGCAGCTTCTGTTGCGTAAGGGGCTGTAGAGCTTTGGAACTGTGTCACCTAGGGGGTCCATATGACTGAAAGCAGAAAATGCATGCAAAGGTTTGGATGTGTGGGTGGACAACTGGTTTGCACCTGCTTGTCTATGGGAGACACTTCTCTCCCCTGGGACACAGCACTGGAGAGAGCTAGCCCAGGACTTCACAATGTCCTCCCTAGCAGAGTCCGGGAAAGAAAGCAGGATAACAGTAACTATAGTGTGCCTTATACGAGTCACTGGGCCCACATCACGCATCCAATCTTTGCAGCAGCTATTTAAGGAAGGACTCCTGCCCCCACTCTTCGGATGAGGAAACTGAGGTGTAAAAGGCTTAAGTAAATTCCACAGTAATAAGCCGGCAGCCCAGGTCAGTGGACTCCAAAGCTGTGGCCCTTCCATTCCTTGTTTGTCTCTGAGGTGGGCTGACCACTGGAGGTATACAGGGACTCCTTCTCCACGTCTTTGTGTTCTGGAATCTTCTCCGGCAGTAGAAAGGAGCATCCGTTCTGCTGAAGCCTCTGTCCTGCGCAGCCAGCCTGAGCCCATTCATCCCGACCCAGGTCCCTTCTGCTTCCCGTTCTTCCAGTTCTCAGATCAACAGAGGCGAGGGTGAGCGTGCTAGGTGGGCTGACCCGGTAACAGAAGACTTCACATATTTCCGTCGGCGCCCACGAGCTTGGCACCTCCTCCTCACGGCCAACCTCGGCACCACCCCCAGCAATCTGGACAGTCCGCCTGCCATTTAGGGAATAGTCTCTGGCATTCACAGTCCCGAGCATCCTCAAAAAGCCCCAGTTCAGGCGCTGCAGGGGTCCTGAAATCCCCTGGCGGAGGGACAGGGCAGGAGCACAGAGGAGACAAAGTCGGGACGAGGAGGAGGCAGGGAGAAGCAGGATGCACGGGGTCTCCCAAAGCCCATCTGAGCTCTTTGAAAACCAGGCGCAGAGCCAGGAGGTCAACAAGGAGGAGGCCCTAGGGGTACGCGGAGAGCCAGAGCGGAGGCTGGGGCAGCTCCAGGCCCCACCGCCCACCCAGCTCGGAATCACTCCTTCATCCTCAGTTTCTTCTTCCCTGTAATCAGAGTAAAAATGAGGCAAGTGGTCAAGAGCTGGCTGGCCCCCGGTAGGGTGTGATCCTCGAGTGTGCGGCGGCATTAAGCAAAAATTTTGTGGAGCCGCTCTTCTGACACCCAAGGAACAGCGCAGTGGTGGCCCACGCCGCGCGCTCCCGGCACCGGTAGGCAAAGGTAGCCATGGCAGTCCACGTGGGCACCGGTCCTTGAGCCCTGCAGGATGTCCGATGTCCCCAGGCTCCGTGTGCAGACTCGGAGTCTCAGAAGACGCTCGGCCCCACCTAGTTCCAGCAGGGGGTTCATGGCCCACGGCATGACACACTGCCAGCCCTGGCCACCGCAGGCACCCAGGGGGACTCAGAAAACTTCAAGGAGGTGACTCCACGGTGAGGGGTCCCCAGAAGCACGGGTTGCAGGTCGCAGGACTGACAGCGGTGACCTCAGCGGAACAGCACATCAGTCACAGAATCAAAACGGTTCCCGACAGTCTCCGTCAAGGCGCTTCTAGCTCTCCTACTCTCCCATCCCCTGGGACTATCCAGGGACCCACAACCCCATCATCAGAGCTGAGCGCCCCGGTCTTGCGTTGTACCCCCATAACCTCCCGGTCGGACCCCTCCTGTTGGTTGGCGTCCGTTCTCGCTTGCTGTGGCAGGCTGAACGGCTCGGCCCGAGCCGGAACAGCCCTGTCTTTGGCTGCGGGATCGCCATAACGGAAGCTGGCTTACGGATCAGGACAAAGCGCAGCTCCGTGCCTGGCGCTGTCCTTGCCTAGGGGCAGGGGCAGGCTTTTGCCCTGTGTCCAGCTGCCTAGGTCCTCCAGTTAGGCTTGTGGGCCACAGCCTGCCTTCCCCTGGGGGCGGGTTACAAATGCAGACTCCCAGTGAGGCCACGCGTCACCAGCTGAGTCCCTGTAGCATGATCTGTGCTTGCTCTGATGCCAGGAGCTGACCCCCACTATGTGCCTAGCAAGTACTCTGCCTGAACCACACCCAGGGTGGCTTCTTGAGGGGCTCAGTGGGGGAGGGGAGATTGGGCTCACATTCCAGTCGGGGAAGTGCTGTGCTAGCTGGAGCGGGCCCTTCAAGTGACATTTGCTCCAAGGGGGAAAACAAGATCGATGAGGGCTGCCGCAGCTTCCAATGGCCAGTCAGAGACCACCAGGCCCCAGGATTCTTTCTTTTCTCTTCCCTTTCCTTCCCTTCCCCTCTCTGCATTCCCCTTCCCTTCCCTTCCCTTCCCTT
>PVJA010015029.1:0-22687 GCA_004027025.1 Myocastor coypus
CCTCTCACCTCTTCCCCACCTGTGCCTGGCCTGTGAACGGGACCAGGCACTGTGGGCCCCCTGAGGGAGGGCTTCCTACTTGTGTGGCAGAGCGTGGTGGTGGAGCTGAGCGAGAGCTGCTCCCTGCATGAAAGAGCCCTTCACGTTGTGGGGAGGAATTCGAGTGTTTGTACTTCCGGGCCATCATGCGCAGTCCTGCTGTGGTCTCCGCCTCTGTGATCCGGCGCAGAGCATGTTCGATCTCGTGGCTGTGCCCAGCACGGCCTGGCTGCTGCACACGGACACTCCGCAGTCTGCGCTGCAGGAGCTGCCAAGCTATTTCCAGAGAAGGCCAGGCCATCTTGCAGTCCCCTTGCGATGAGGAGGGCCCCAGTCTCCCCTCCATCCGAGGCCACCAGGGTCCCTGCCATGGGGTGGCAGAGGCTCCTGGGGTTGGGTGAGTTTGTATTCCCCGACAGGACTGGCGCTGGGCTGCTTTTTCAAGAGCTTAGTGGCGCTTTCACGTGGTCTTTGGAAAATGCCTAGCCTGATGCTTTGTCTCTCAGCCCGCTGTACTCGCAGTGGGTAAGCTTGTGTATCTTAATTTTTTCACTTGACATCATTTTCCCGCCAGTGACTTACTTGTTCATCCTTCTGTGGGCAGAGTGGCCTCGTTGTGTGTCAGTGCCAGGCTCTGCATCCTTTCATCTGTTGCTAGGCACCCAGGCCATTTCCAAGATGCGGGTATTAGGAGCCGTGCTGCTGCAGACAAGTCTCCGGAACGTGTGAGAGGCTGCAACTCTTCCAGGAAGATTCCTAGAAGCGGAGGCGCTGGTGAGAGGAGTTTCCAGCCCTAGGTTTTGAGGAATCTCCAGGCCAAGTTCCACAGGGCAGCCCTCATTTACATTCTCAGCAGCAGCAGGGCAGGAGGCCCTTTCCTCATGGGAATTTGCTGTTATCTGATACCTGGATGACAGCCATTCTTTCTAGGTAGTGTGGAGGCCCAGTGTAGTTTTAATCCACTTTTTTTATTTCTTCAGTCAGAGCCTGAGTTTGTAATGCAGGCTGGCCTTGAACTCACCATGTATGTGCCCTCGCACTCTTGGCGATCCTCCTGCCTCAGCCTCCAGAGTGCGGGCTGGGAATACACCTACAGCCCCACGCCCAACATTAACTTTCCTTTGTCTGACAGCCAGCCATGGCAAACAAGTCTTTCTGTATCTGTTGGCCGTCTGCATGAGAGGCCCGGCTTGCTGCCCTTCCCTTCCACGCTGGCCATCCATTCCAGCAGTCCTTCCTGCTGTCCACTTCTGCAGCCGGCAGGTCTGTGGCCTTCCTCAGAGCACCTTAGATCTCATGTGATCTGATCGTGTGATCAATCCTTCCCTCTGGGGGAAGTTTCTGTGGCTTCCTGGTCTGTGTCAGGGTAAAGCAGCTTCCTTTTTGAAAGGACTTTTTATTTATTTATCTATTTATGTTATGGCTGGCTCAGCCTGCCCTGGGGCTGCAGCATGTGGTGCTGAGGATCGAACCGCCGTCCCTACTCTTGCCTAAGCTTGCCTGAGCAGGCACTTCAGGCCGCTGAGCTATCTTGCTGGCCCCAAAGCAGCTTCTTTTGAAAAGCACCCAAGCCCTCTGTGGAGCAGCACCTCTGCCTTGACAGCTCACCGCCTTCCAGGCACCAGACCACCCCTCCCTCTCCGTCCTTCCCTGCGTGTGCATGGGCAGGCCCCAGGCCCTTTGCACGCTGTTGGCTGGGCAGGCCTTCTTCTCTGGGCAGTGTGTGTCTTCTCACCCCAGGAAGCCGCCAGCTGCAGCGACTTTCTGCCTGGGGTGCAGAACTGGCAGCCCTGCAGGAATCTCTGAGTCTCTATTCACCCCTCCTAATTTGTAATATCGGCACTCAGATGTCTGTGTAGCTTCCAATTCCCCAGGGCCCGGCCTCAGGCCTGGACTGCTGGTGGAGACCCTGGGCCTTGGATTCCGAGAAGGGCGGATCCTCGGTGTGTCCAGCATGCCTGTACACGGCACTTGCACTCCCCAGCTCATGGTTCCCTGCTCCTCACAGGAAACACGTGAGGCCAGCGCTACCCTGGACCCACGTCACAGACCACACCTGAGATGAAAACACATCTCAGACCTCGAGATGTCAAGGCAAAGCCTGGCTCAGTGCCGTGCCCTGCTTCTGGCTTCCCTGCTCCTCACGTGAGGCCTGTGGCCTACGTGTCTGCATGCGCTGCTCTTTTCTTTGGCACTGGGGATTGAACTGTGACACTTCCCCTGCTGGAGACAAAGTCTCACAGAGTTGCTATGCTGCCAAGTGTGGGCTCCGCCTGTCGGTCCTCCTGCCTCCACCTCCCGGCGTGCTGGGATTACAGGTGTGCACCCCTAATAAGGGGAGAACCTCAGAGCTTCGTCAAGGAACGGAGGTAGAAGACACACTAGGAACTGGGAGGTGACGTCCTGGGAATGAAACACCGCGAGGACCTCCGTCACCGTAGCTGTCGTGCAAGCAGTGGTCCCCGAGAAGGTGCCGAAGCCTCTTCTAATGCAGAGGCTGAGGAACTCATCGCCAAGCCGGCACCCTGCTCGGGCCCTAATAATCTAATTATTAGGACTCAGGTGTGGTGGTGCACAGCCTCACCCCAGCCCACAGGAGGCCGAAGCAGGAGGATCATCCTGACTTTGAGGCCAACCTGCCTGAACTACAGACCTATCTCAGATGATAGATAGGTAGACAGACAGACTGATAGACAGATAGATCTAAAGACGGCTGATTTCCTGGTGCTGTCTTTTCACATCCGCTCACCACCACTCGCCCACTGGGCAGAGCTTCCAGGGAAGTAAGAGGGACACAGGGACGTGGCACTGCGGCGAACAACCCCGAGAACAATGCCAAGCCCCACGCCCTGCACAGGCTGTCTCCGAAGACAGCACAGCACCGCTCTCTGTGCCCCTTCCACGGTCCTCGCGGAGAAGCGAGCCACAGGTCAGTGAGGCTGTGCTGCAGCTGCCATGGCTCAGTCTTTGGACTTCAGCATGACATGCTGTTTCCAATAGATGCGCACGGATTTGATTTCCCCATTGGAAACCAAGGTTTGGGTGTGGTGACGCACACCTACGCCACGTAGAGGAGGATTCGATATTTCCAAACAAAGATGGGGGGAGCCTCATTTTTCCTCTCTCCATTGGTGCCATAGCAGTGCTGCAGGTGCTTGAGTGCAGGCCGGCACCCCACACTCAGGGGCCGCGGCAGGAGGCTTTCTACAGCTGGGAGCCCAGCAGCGCTGCACAGTGAATTCGAGACCAGCCTGGATTGCGTAGCAGGGCGCTGTCTCAACTCCCTCCCCCGCCACCAAAAATTGAAGGTGGATGGCGTAGAGTAGGCTGAGAGCTGAGCAGGGAGCTGCAAGAGAGGGCCCTGCGGCTGGGTGCCCTGCCAAACCCCGCAGGCCGATTTTCGTATTTCTTCCCACTGGGATTATGTTTGTCTAGGTCAGGGTATCCCAAGTTAAGTCATCATGCAGCGCGCAACTCATGTTCCATTCCTGGACCTTTCTGTACCACCTGTGGTGTTCTGTGTAAACTGGTACAGCTGTGGTAGACCTCAGTATGGAGGGTCCTCAGAACGCCGAAAGCAGAAATTCCATTTGATTCCATGATCCGTGCACGTGCCCTCTTGTTCAGAGCATACTTGGTGAATCTTGGAGCACCTCTGTGTGCAAGAGTGGGTGGACGGATAGAGTATGTATTTACACACAGTGGAGTACTACTGTGCCAGGAAGAAAGATAAGCTTGGGTCATCTTAGGACAATGGGTGCATCTGGAGACCGTGATGTTAAGTAAAATAAATCAGAGGGGCTGGGAGATAGCTCCGTGGCACAAGTGCCTGCCTGGCGAGTGCAAGGTCGTGAGTTTGAACCCCGGTCCTGAAGAAATAGTAACTCAGAGTATCACACAGCTTAAATACGGTATAGGTTTATTCTTTTATGTTTTATTGCTTACATTTAGTACAGGGTCTACAGGGGCTCAGACGCATATTGATCCTCTTTTTTCAGCCTCCCAAGCACTGGGATTACAGGCATGCACCCCACACCCAGTCTCAATCTTGGTCTTGACAGCACTCCGGGAATGGAGTCAGCATGGCAGGTCAGGGGTTGAACCCCAGTCCTGGGTCCCTGGTCTGTCAAAACGAGCGTTTTAATCTGCTGAGCTATCTGGCCAGCCCTCGCAAGGTTTCTCTAATATGAGAAATATAAGTTACAAATGAAGAGCCAAATAAAATATAGAGAAGGTGGCATATAGATGGCATCCAGCACTCAGGAGGCTGAGGCAGGAGGATCAGTGCAAGTTTGAGACCAGCCTGGGCTACAAAAGTGAGCTCAAGGCTAGCCTGATCTGCATAGCAAGACCCTATGTCAAAAAGACAAAAAAAGAAAAAGAAAAAAAAGAATCTATGACAAAAAGACAAAAAAAGCCTATCTATCTATATCTAAATACATATATATCAAGAAGAAGGAGGACGGAATTTTCTCAAATGGTACATGCCATCCCAGAACTCAGGAGGCTGAGGCAGCCGGGGGGGGGGGGGGGTGTCACTGTGAGTTTGAGGCCAGCCTGGTCTACATAGTGAGTTCAAGGCCAGCTTGAACCACAGAGTGAGGCCGTGTCTGAAGCAAGAGACAAGCAAAACAAATGGGAAAGGGACCAAGAGACCCAGGAGAAGGCGATGCGACGCGGACTGACAGTGACTTCCGCGCATGCGCCAGCTGCACGGGCGGCGCAGACGCGTGCTGCCGACGCGGGCCGATAGAAAGCAACGATGATACCTCTCATAATGCAATCCTGTAATTATTTTGCGTATAGACAAATGTTTTGCTTGTACCATGTGTTAACAAAGATGTTATTAAAATCTGCTTTAAGGGAAGCACCGCCACAATGTTTGCATTAAGGATTAGACACGTGTATTTATACACACGTAAAAGTTCGTGGGGATCCTGAGGCAAGCACAGAGACCAGGGCAGACGGACAGACTTGATCATGGCTCTCAGTGCCCACGCATGGCCTGGGCTTCCCTCAGCCTCTGAGGGTGGCTCAGGACCAGCTCATCTGGGTGCGGCGGCACACGCCTGCGGCCCCGGCGCTGAGGCCAAAAATAGAGAGGGCAGAGCCAGGCTGGAGCAGGTGCTACAGGTCCTAAGTCTTGGTCCCCGACCAGATTTCCTCAGTCAGAGGTGTGACGGCTAGACACAGCCAGCTCTCAGTGTCTTGGGAGGTGCTGGCTCTGGGGACGTTGGTTTTCACCCTTTGATTAGGAGGAAGGTGTTGGACTCGTCTTGAAGATATTTTCCCACTTTAATGTCTTGTTTTGTCTGGCAGGTAGAACCCAGGCTGTCTCCCAGCACTACGGCCCCAGCTTGCTTATTTATTATGTATTTATTTATTTATTTAGCTGCAGGCCTCACCAAGCTGAGAGAACAGGAGTCCCCACTTGCTTAGCCCAAGCCTTGGAGTGCAGAGGTTTCACAATGTGGAGGCTGCGCGCATCCCAGTGGCTGCCGTGAAGCTTCCAAGGACTCCAGGGTGGACTCAGGGTCTGCGTGGTCCGTATTTCTGCAGCGATCCTGGGAGGACTCAAGATAAACTAGAGACAAATGCAATCTGGAGTTGTTTGGACCCACGGCTCAGTACTGGTTTTTCTACTAAACAAGCTCAGGTCAAGTTAGGTCTTGCCATAGAATGAATTGCAAAATAAGACAGAAGTTGCAGGCCAGCATTCGATGCTGGGAGCGTCTCTCTTGACGTCACTCGGGGCAGGCCAACCCTGGCCGTTCTATGCGGCATGCAGCACGTCTCTCCTGTGGTACCTTTGCTCCAGGTGTGGTCTGCCCTTAGCCCTGGGCTGATCACTTTTGAGTGTTTGTCCCCAAAATCCCAAGGTAAGGAACTGCGAGAGGTCATTCTCATCTACAAAGGTAGCTTTCTGTTTGGGGCAGTGGGGATTGAACTCAGGACCTTGTGCTTGCCAGTCGGGCACTTAGGCCAGTGAGCTATTTCCCCAGCCCCAAGATGAAAGTCTTTTTTCTCATGTATTTGGTACAGGGTCTCACTATGCAGCTCAGACTCATAGTGATCCTCCTGTTTTGAGCCTCCCCAGTGCTGGGATTACAGGCATGTGACACCATGCTAGGTCTCTGTGGCCAGCTCAGTGCACCCGGGGACGGGGCCACCACGGCATGCGGTGCTGACGATTAAACCACGGTCCATGCTGCTTTTGTTATTATTATTGTTATTTTTACCTGAAGTGGCAGGGTTTCTTTTTCTGAACTGTATCCAGAGAACTGTGTGCTGCATTAAAATCTCAAGTGCAGCGAAGGAAGGGTGCACATCTTTAGAAGCTCCCAGGGCTTGTGGGCGAGGCCTTAGATGGCCATCTGCCCTTGCCAGAGCAGCATGGCACTTCTCTTATCTCTGCTTTGTGTCAGGCTTCTGCCAAAGAATGTTCTCTCTGAGGAGCAAGGCCCTGCGAGAGCATAGGATGGGAGCAGACAGAAAGGGCCCAGGCTGGCCTTGAACGCTTGGTGATCCTCCTGCCTCAGCTTCCTGAGTGCTGGGATTACAGGAGTGTGCTACCACTCTTGGCTAAAGAGTATGGATTCATGATGGTGACCTAGCAACTGGCAGGAGTGTGGAGAAGTAGAGCGAGAGAGGAAATTACTGAGTCAAAACCTCTCTCACTCTCTCTCTCTCTCTCTCTCTGTTCTATGGAGATAAAACCCTGGACCACTGCACGGAGCTGCATCCCCAGCCCTTTCTACTTTCCATTTGAGACACACTCTTTCTACTGCCGAGGCTGTGCTGGAACTCGTGATCGTCCTGCCTCAGCATCCTGTGTGCTGGGATTACAGGTGTGCACCACCTCACCTGGCCCCCATCTTTCCTCAGAGCTGCTGTCCCCATCTTCCTTCTTTTGTCTGCCAGTGCCAGAGGTGATGGAGTGGAGGCGGCAGAATGCCCAGCACCGCGCCCTCTGTGTCCACAGGGAGTGTGAGCCGAGGCCGGAGTTCCCCAGCAGCACCATGCTGGGCCATGGCACTCATGTCCCTGCCAGCCCTGAAGGGGCCCAGGACACCCAGGCGGCAGGTCACCCAGTCTTGGCTGTCACTGACCGCACGGGTGGGGCTGGGCTCTGCAGTCGGGCATGGGCAGAGGCCGCTGTCTCTGATCCTCACCTCCCATCTGTAGAACTCTGACGTCCCTCCCGCATGTCCTGAGCCCTCAGGGAGCAGAGGGACAGTACAGATGCCGGCTGCAGTGGTTGTGGACAGCAAGGCCTCCTGAGCTGTCCCTTTGCCTCCTGTAGGGCTGGGGCTCAACAAGTCATGAATTAGACAAAATCAGAGGAGAGGTCATGAGCCCAAGGTACGGTGACCTCTGCCAGAACTGCAGAGAGAGCTGATGCTGTTATGCTTTAGATGGGAAATGTGGCAACAGGGAAGGATAATGCATTTCTCTGTTTGTTCATTTGTTTTGAAACATGGTTTTGGCTGGCCAGATAGCTCAGCGGATTAAAGTGCCTGCTTAGGCAGATACGGCTTAGCCAGGCCCTGCCCCCAGGAAGCACTCAGGCAGGGACTGAGCCTGGGCATGGCGGTGCATGCCTGTAATCCCAGAGCTTGGAAGGCTGAAAACAGGAGGATCGCTGTAAGTCCAGTCTGTGTAGACCCTTCAGACTCTGTACTAAATAAATTAAAAAGAAAGAGAGAAAAAAAGAAATACAGTTTCACTGTATAGCCCAGGCTGGCCCCCAACTCACAGGGACCCTCCTGCCTCAGCCACCCAGGTACTGGGATGACAGGCCTGTGCCACCATGCCTGACACAATCCTGCTTTCAGCAGATGTTGGATTCTAACAGAAGTGACAGAAAATAGACCAAGAAATTGGTCTATGTTGGACGGTGCTTGCCTGGTGCTTGGAGAAAATAAAGCCAGGTGAAGGCCAGGAGGGGTGTGCAGCCTGCAGAGGCTCCATGTGCCTGTGCCTCCATGTCCTGGGCTGGCTCGGGGACAGTGACAGGTGAGTGTCCCTGGCTGAGACACTGAGAGGTACACACCCGCCGAGCACAGTGCCTGGGGTGCTGGGTTCCACTGTGTGGTATGTGTTCATTGCAGCTGGGGTCCAGGTTGGGGACAAAGGCTGCACCCACACCATCAGCAGAGCTGCTTCCCATAGCAGGGCTGACTACGTCCCCATCCTCGGCAATCCCGACGCGGCCAGGGCCAATTATGTCCTTGATGGCCTCGTAAACGCTGTTCCTCCAAGCCCTCGTGGGTTTTATAGACGTGACCCAGTTCACCTCCTGCATCCCAAGGTCGCCCTGTCCCAAGGACATGTCCTGCCCAGTAGGAGCTTGCCAGGCTGCAGGTCCGGTCCAGTGGAGCCCTGGGCTCAGGCCCACGCACCTCCCTGGTCCTCTACTCTCAGGATCTGTAAGCCACACGTGTGCACCCTGCAAGGAAGCCCTGAAGGCCGATGCCACCAAGCCTGCCTTGCGCTTAGGTAGGCAGGGACTGCAGATTATGTGAAACAGAAGAAGGTCTACAGGAAGGGGTTTTTTGTGTGGAACCGGGGATTGAACTCAGGTCCTTGCATTTGCCAGTCAAGCACTTATTCTACTGAGCTATCTCCCCAACCCCAGGGTGTTTGATTTTGTTTTGTTGGCAGAGTATTGAACCCAGGGCTTTGGGGGTGCCAGCAAGTGTTCTAGGTGCAGCCTGAGCCCTGCGCTATCTGTGACCCAGCCCTGGAGCCGCTCCTGGCTCTGCATTGCGTCCTCCTGGGCCGGGGCAAGGCTCGCCACCTGCCCACCCGCCTGCATTTGCCAAGTCGTCCTCAGGGCCATCCCCTCTGCTGTGCTCGTAACTTGCTTCTGAGCCACCTAGGTGTGTCATCCTCCCAGCCTGTGGCTCCATCTGAGCTCTGCTACCCCCGCTCCTTGCTCAGGGTGCCCCTCTGGCTCCTGGCCACAAGACCTGGCCCCAGACTTTTGTCAAGCGAGGCCATCCAAGGCACAGGTGCCTCTGCCTTGATGTACCTAACAAGAAAGAGCTTGGGTATGCATTACACACCTCAGGCACGGGGACTGAGAGGCCTGCTTTCAGTTTCTTCTTTCTTTCTTTCTTTCTTTCTTTCTTTCTTTCTTTCTTTCTTTCTTTCTTCCTTCCTTCCTTCCTTCCTTTCTCTATTTCTTTCCTTTTCTCTTTCTTTTGAGATACGGTCTTTTGTGTAGTTCAGCCCACCCTAGAACTCATGACGTAGCCGAGACTGGCCTTGAGCCTGCAGGGCTCCTCCTGTGTCAGCCTCCTGACCTTGCGATTACAGACGGTGTTACTGTGCCCAGCTCTCTGCCCTTTGGTTGAGCCAGGGCCTGTGGGAGACTGCAGTGGACAAGCCAGCGCCACCTCCTCCCCCGTTCTGGTGTTCTCCCTTCTCCACAACCCGCCCGCCTCCTCTCCGTGGCTGATGCTGAGAAATGCAAGCCCTTGAGAAAGCAGGAACCAACGGGGCAACCGCACTGCGCAACGTGGCCCTTGGGTTTTCCTCTCCTGAGCTGGCAAAGCCCAGACAGCCCAGTGGTCGAGGCCCCCCAGGACAAGCAGGGCCCAGGCTGGCACTGTCAGCAGAGGCACCGAAGCACCGCAGTCAGGACTAATGGGCACCACCCTGGGCCCTCCTGGGGTTGGCGGAGGTTGCGCCCTGACTTCAGCCTCCACAGCTCTGTGCAGGCAGGGCTGACGCCATGGACACAGGGCCAGCAGCCCAGGCTCTGGTCAGCGTCTGCTCAGGTCTCGGCCCTGTGTTTGTGGAAGCCTAGGAATGAGGACCTGTGTAGCTGTTGGTCCCAGGATGATGGCCCCAGGCACAGGATGACTCCTGCGGGGCCGCCTAAGCAGGCTTCCTGCTTCTGCTTTGGCTGGGTCCTCCATTCGCTCCAGGAGACACCTTCTGGCCTCCTGCCTGGATGCAAGGTGGGGCCAGCGACCTTCCCCTTCCTCTGCTCCTAGTGTGTCGCTGCTTTCATTTAGACATGCCGTTTTTTGTCATTGAGTGTGGCAGTGCACACCTACAGTCCCAGCATCGGGAGGCTGAGACAGGGGGATAGCCACGAATTCAAGGCCCAATCTGCATTGCCTGCTGAGACTTTGTCTTCAGAAAACCCTCCCAAAAGTCTTTCTTTCTTTCTCTCTTTCTTTTTTTCTTTTTCCAGAACCGGGGTTCAAACTCACAACCTTGTGCTTGCCAGGCAGGTACTTGTGCCACGGAGCTATCTCCCCAGCCCGCAAAATTTGCTTCTTAAAGATTGTTCAGGGGCCAGTGAGATGGCTCAGTAGTCTAAAGTGCTTGCTTAGGCAAGCTTAGACAACCACAGAGACCATGGTTTGATCCCCGCACCACATGCTGCACCAGCCCCACCCCCAGGGCAGGCTGAGCCGGCCACAATTTATAGGATTGTTCGGGCATCCGCCCCTCGCTGTCTCTACCTGCTTTAGCACTGCCTGTCCCAAGACTCTTTCCAGATACCCCCCAAGAGGACAGCAGCAGAGGGCAGCTACCCTCCAGGAGAGCGGCTCGGCGGGACTCCGCCACCGCACCTGCACGTTCGAACAGCGTCTGAGACTGAACCAGCACATGTGCGGTCTTAGAATCAGGAAGAAAGTTTTTTTTTTTTTTTTTAATGAAGAGGGACCTCAGAGGCCTCTGCCGCTGGTCACAGGCCTCACGGTAAGAACAAACACATTCCGGGAGCTTCTGAGGCTGAAGGTGCACCATGGCTCAGGGGCACAGCTGTCTATAAATAGCCAGACAGCCTTTGCCCATCCTCTCCGTTGGACACGGGCCTCAGTAGAGAGTGGAGAGAAAGAAAGGAAGGAAGACAGGGGAGTGAGGGAAGGACAGAAAAGTGGCTGATGTAGCAGTGCACGCCTGTCATCCTAGAGCTCGGAAGGCTGAGGCAGGAGGGTCTCCAAGACTTCTGAGTTGGAGGCTAGCCTGGGCTATAGAAAGAATCTGTCTCTGAAAACCAAAACAAAGTAGACACACAGAGAGACAGACAGACAGACAGACAGACAGACACACACACACACACACACACACACAATAACCTGCTTCTAATCCAAATGGAGCTCTGAAAGCTCCTCGGGGTCAGGCCCGCTTTTTCATGTGGGGCTGAGTGGGCTGCACAACGTCTGCAGGGCTTTGAGGAGGAAACGCTGGCGACCACCAGCCAGAGCCCCGCAGGACCCCGGGGTTGAAGCAGCCACGTGGAGCTGCACATACTGCTCTCAACGCCTCCCAAAGCCAAGCCCCTAGGTCAGACCGGAGCTAAATCAGAGCAGGAGCTGTCAGGCCCTGCATCTCACTGCCTGGCTGGCAGCAGGGTTGGTGCACAGGAGGTGGTGTTGGAAACGCCTTAGAATGCAGTCTGCAGCTCGCTGGCCGGTCCTACAAAGGGGCGACCGCCTGCCTCCGCCTGGTGCCTGCCAGGGCTTCCAGGGACTGAGAAAGGGGTAATTGTGCTAATTAGCTTTCTCAGTCCTGGCCAGAGAGGAGGCGGGTGTGGGGGCGGCCTTGACTGCTGAGCTAGCACACAGACAGCGCCTCTGTCCATGTCTCAGCACTGTGACCTGTAGCCACTGGTCCAGGGGCCACGTAGACATGGAGCAGTGACCATGAACCTGTCCACGTCAACCTTCCTGTTGGGCCCTAACTTCTCTACATGCCTTTTTATTATTATTATTATTATTATTATTATTATTGTCTTTTTGCAACACGGTCTCGCTATGCAGTTCAGGCTGGCCTTGAGCTCACTTTTGTAGCCCAGGCTGGTCTCAAACTTGCACTGATTCTCCTACCTCAGCCTCCCAAGTGTTTTTAAATGATCTGGCACAGTCTACAGCATATACAGGGTTCCACTGTGCAGAACGGATTCGTAGTGATCCTCCTGTTTTCGGCCTCCCGAAAGCTGGGATTACAGGCATGCACCACCATGCCCAATCTCAGTGGCCATCTCAGCACGCTCAGGGGTGGGGCCAGCATGGCGCTTAGTCCACCGAGCTACCTGGCTGGCCCCGGCCCAGAGCTTTGCTCTGTGCTATCCACAGGCTCTGTGGCCATCCTCCTGCCTCAGTCTCTTGAGTGCTGGGATGATAGGTGCATGGGACCAAGCCCTGCACTTTCTCATCTGGAATCAGAGCTTAAATTTGGGGCCCGTCAGGCTCTGCCAGCCCTAGGAACCTGTAATTCCTTTGGAATGAGGTCCTGGCCCCTCCGTTCTCTCTGGACAGTTTGCTTCGATCCTGGTGTGCTGTGTGTGATTCATGCCGGGGTGAGATTAAGAGCAAAAGGAAACGTCACGAACATAGTGATCCCAGGAAATAGCTGTTAAGCTTCTAAGTCCTCGCTTGTGTAGCCCTTTTGAGCTGGGCATAGTGGTCCAGCTGTAATCCCAGGCTTCTGGGAGGCTGAGGTGGGAGAAAGCACAGTGACTTAATGAGAACCTGCCTCAAAGTTAGAAAAGGGGTGGGGGGCTAGGGAAATAGCTCAGCTCAAGGACCAGCTGCACCAGAGGGGGACGGGGAGAGACCAGAGCAGGTGGAGAGTCTCAAGCCTGAGGAGCCTGTGAGGCCCTGAGGAGCTCTGGTCTTGGTCTCCTGCTCTCTGATTGGGCCAGGCTCTGGCTGCATGAGGGGCTGTCATAGCAGCACAGAGGCTGCAGTGACAGCCCCTTTGTGGCCAGTGTTCAGGGCAGCAAGGTCACCTCTAGGTCGAGGGCAGAGCAGGGCACTTGAATTTGTGTGGAGCAGACTCGCAGGGCTTCCAGGACCTGCAGGCTGAGGGGCTTGTTCAACCTCGTCCTCAGCCGCTTAGCCTCGGATCTTTTACTTATACTGTGAGACAGGGTCTCACTGTGCAGTTCAGGCAGCGCTTGAACCCACTGTAGAGCTCGGGTTGGCCTCTGGTTCAGGGGCATCCTCCTGCCTCAGCCTCCCGCATACTGGAATTATAAGCACGGGCCGCCGCATCTGGCTCCTTGCCCACCTGCTGATTGCTGGTGTCACTTGAATGTCCCAGGGTGATGTCACCTACACCTCCCCTGGAGCTCCTCCTGCTTTTGCCCACCTTGGTGATCCCTATCTCAGGGAGTGCCGCGCCCTCTGCCCAGCTGCCTCAGCAAAGCAAGGTTCTTCTTCCGGTCCTAGAGCTGAGCGCCTCGCCCCGCATCTCTGGCTACCGGCGCCTGGAGGGCTGCAGCATCTTGCGCAAGACTCCCCCAACTGGTTCACACATGGGCTGCTCCCTTTGGCAGCTGGGGTCTGCAGGCCTGGGCAGGCCGCTCCCTGCTGCGGGTTACAGTCACACCAGGGCGCAAGGACCAGCATGGGGCTCCTCCGCCCTTGTCTTCAGGCCCTGCATTCCCTTTCCCTTTTTCTTTTTCTTGAAATAGGAGCTCTCTGTGGAGCCCAGGCTGGCCTCAAATTTCGGCCGATCCTCCTGCCTCAGTCTCCTGGGTATAGAGCTCCCTGCGAGGTCCCGAGCCCCCTCTTGTGGCCCTTTGCTCTCCTCCTCATTGCAGTCCCTAGTTGTTGGCCCTGGACACACATTAAAGTCACCCGGAGCCTTTGATGCAGCTGGAGCCAGGGCAGAGTGCTGGGCCTGCGACGCGTGAGTGCTAGCAAGTGTCAGCAGTGGCTCCTGGCCCTGCAGGGCCCGTATCTGGCTTTCATCTCTGCTCCACTCTGGCTGGACTGAACCTTGTTCCTCAGCCTCACTCCTCACTTGCACTGTCACCAAGGGCCACCGTACCTGGGCCTGGGCCTCCTCTTCACAGAGCCACTGCTCTGGTCCCTTGGCTACCCCTGAGTGGCAGCTCCCAGCGTGCTTCCCTTGTGTTGAGGACCTATGCACCCCGAGGTCTTTGGACTGGAACCAAGTTCCGCCAGGCCCAGGCCCACACCCACACCCACGCCCGTCCCCTTGCGTCTTCTGTGTGTCCATCCGGATGTCTTCTAAGAAGTGGGGATCCGTCCTGTGTGGCTGCAGTGCATCTGATGAAGAATTCGGATTATGTGCTGGCTGACACCTGTAATCCCAGCCCTCTGGAGGCTGAAGCAGGAGGATCGATAGGAGTTCAAGGCCAGCCTGGGCTGCACAGTGAGACTCTGCTCCCCCCATAAACTGCTACAAGCGACTTGGAAGAAAGATGGTGCGCCCCAATCCCACTGGTAGCATGCAGTCTGCTTTGAATACATCCTCAGCCCTTTTTACATTTTTAATCTTTTTTTTGAGGGGGGCAAGACTGGGGTTTGAACTCACGGCCTTGCACTTGCCAGGCAGGCAGTTATGCCATGGAGCTATCTCCCCGGCCTCTACTATTTTTCATTTTTATTTGAGACTGGTTGTGCTGAATCGCCCAGACTGCCCTCAGATTGGCAATCTTCCTGCCTCAGCCTCTCAGTACTGGGGTGGCAGCTGTGCCCCACCATGCCTATCTTAATTTTTATTTTCTTTAGTCTATGTCTGCAGGACATAATGATCGCATTCCGCATGAGCGGGGCTGGTACACACATGAAGCATGTGGTACGGTACGAAGAATTAGCTCAGGCTTGTCCCTGGCCCAGCTAATATGTTCCCTCCAGAGCTGATCTGGCTGTGATCCCGTGGCCCAGGCTCCCAAGGGGCACCCCTAGCCTGGATTCCTGCCTCTCCCAGGGCGTGGGCAGCAGGCTTAGCAGACACAGTGTCCACAGGGACAGTGGGCCATACCAAGTGGCCCTGGTGTCAGCCCAGGAGGCCAGGGGTTGGCCAGCTTGAGGGACACAAGTTCTGTCCCCACATTTATTTCTCTCTGAGGTCTGAGATCATGCTTAGTGGGACTGGGGACAGGCCAGGCTGGAAAAGGAACTGATGATATACGAACGACTCAGTGCAGATCCTGCGGAGAGGCCCGGAGTTCTTTGGCCAGGTGTTGCTGATGTCTGCTTGGTGTGGGTCACCTAGCACTGCACTACTCTCAAAAGCCAGCAGTGGGTACAATCACTGTAGATTCAGAAAGTCCCTCTCTCTCAGGGCTTGGGTTTCTAGCTGGCCATGACAGGTAGACCAGATGCCTCCAGGGACTCTGTCGCCGTACACTCCCCGCCGTGTGGATTGGGACATTCTGGCTTACTTTTTGTTCAGTACAAACAGAAGAGGTTCCCTTTCTCGAGGGTGTTGTGCTGCCCTAAAACAAGCTCTGCTGCCTTGGACCCCATAAACAGGCTGGGCAGAGCCCTGGGGTGGTGCCCACCAGGCATCTGTGTCTTGCCGTCTGCACATGGGGAGGAGAGGAGGTCAGGTCCAGAACCAGGCCTGGCCGTGGTGCTAGCAGAAAGTGCAGGTACAGCGGCACCCTCTGTTGCCCTGGGTGTGGGCCTCACAATCGACCCACAAACTTCTCAGCACCCGCTGCTCTCTGGCGAGACATGAGAGCCTCACTCTGTGATGAAAATCAGTAGACCTTGGTGGGGAGAGGCAGGGATCCCCGTGTCTGCTCGGGGAGACTCCTGGGGCTCCTGGGCCAGCAGCTCTGAGAGGTAAAGAGGTGCTGGGACCATGACTGTAGTGAGCCTAGCCGAGTTCTCGCTGGTTTTTCTTCCTGATTCTCAAATCTTGCTTGCTCAGTGTGTAGCGGTTTTCATCCCACCCCTGTGCTTTTCTTGCTCTCTCTAAAACAAAGAGCTCTTGCCGGGCGTGGTGGCTCACGCCTGTAATCCCAGCACTCGGGAGGCTGAGGCAGGAGGATCGGTGCGAGTTCGAGACCAGCCTGGGCTACAAAAGTGAGCTCAGGACCAGCCTCAACTGCATAACGAGACCCTGTCTCAAAAAGACAAAAAAAAAAATAAAAAATAAAAATAAAAAAATAAAACAAAGAGCTCAGTGCTCTTCAGATCAGTCAAGGTGAGACTTGTGTGTTGCTTTGTTTTGCCGAGACAGGCCATTACTTCGCAGCTCAGGCCACCTTTGAACTCGCTGTCCTATAAGCACGCCTCGCATTTGGGGAGATTGCCCTGCCTCAGCCTTGCCTAAGCTGGGATTATAGGTGTGCATCACAGCATCAGGAGAATGGATATTTTTTAGGTTCTCATAGACCTCTCGGCCTCGTAACAAAAATGTGGGTTTTTAAAACATTCTTTCTGCTTTTAAATGCAAATAGTAACAGTTGGTTTTAATTTAAAGGTCATCTAACCCAGCGGGTCAGCTCAGCCATGCTTGAGCCTGCTCTAGGCCAAGCCTGGTGGCAGAGCTGCACAGTGGCAAATGAGTCGCAGATCTGCTCTGCCACTCAGGCAGCCTTGTAAACTTGTGTTTTTGTATTTTTTCATTTTAAGGCAGGGTCTCCCTAGATCGCATAAGCTGGGCTTGAGCTTGCAATCCTCCGGCCTCAGCCTCTCAGAGCGCTGGGATTCCAGGCCTGGGTCACCACGCCCGGCTCTTAGGGCAATTGAAGCAGTTTTCTGACCTTTCCAACGCCTCCACCGGGAAGTGCAGATGGTAGGCTCTTTCCCCCTTCCCTTCCTTCCTACCTCTTTTCTTCTACAGATTTTTTTCTTAGCCTCCACAGCATGCAACACAAGCTTTGGGAATGAAGGTCGGGCAGCAAAGTGCTGGGCTCCGCATCCAGGTGAGACAGGAGTGGGCGGCGGGGAACAGGGCCAGGCGCAGAGGTGGGGTGTGAAGGGCAGAGTTTACTTTCTGGGCTGCAGACCAGCTGGGACCCATGCATGCTGGAGTCTGCAGCGGCTGCAGGTGGATGTGTCCCCTGAGGTCACCCGCATGGGAAGAGGCCACGATCCTTGTCCTGTGCTGCAGGGTGGCCTCTATCTGAGCCTGAGAAAGCAGGGAGACCCAGGCTTTCCCACTTTTTCCCTTAGATCTCTCTCTCTCTCGCTCTCTCTCTCTCTCTCTCTCTCTCTCTCTCGCCCCTCTTATTCTCTCTTCTCTCTCCCCTACTGTGGATTGAATCCAGACCCTTCACACATTCCTAGCCCTTGCTTAATTTTTGTTTTGAAAAGCAGTCTTGCCCGGTGTAGTGGCGCACGCCTGTAGTCCCAGCACTTGGGAGGCTGAGACAGGAGAATCGGTGTGAGTTCGGTGTGAGCCTGGACTACAAAAGTGAGCTCAAGGCGAGCCTGAACTCCATAGTGAGACCCTGTTCCAAAAAGACAAAAAAAAAAAAAAAAAAAAAAAAAAAAAAAAAAAAAAAAAAAAAAAAAAAAAAAAAAAAAAAAAAAAAAAAAAAAAAAAAAAAAAAAAAAAAAAAAAAAAAAAAAAAAAAAAAAAAAAAAAAGAAAGAAAGAAAGAAAGAAAGAAAGAAAAGAAAAGCAGTCTTGCTAAGTCACTAAATTTCCTAAGCCAGGCTGGAACTTGAAATCTGCCTGCCTCAGCCTCCTAGAATGTTGGAATTCTGGAATTCTGGATGATGCCACCATACCTGCCTCAAGGCTGGCATTCTTGAGCACATGCTATATGCCAAGTCCTGACAGACGCAAAATAAATGCCAGCAGTTGGCTTTGCCGAAGGGAAGAAAGCAGGATTCAAATGTGAAAGTAGGGCCTTGTTCCATCTTGAGCCAGCGCTATCTGCCAGGGCACCAGCTCTAATCACAGCTCTGGCCTCGGGCACCCCGGCAGTGCACTCGTAATCTGGGATGGTGACGTCCCTGTGATGCGGCCTGTGGGTTGGGAGACTGACCAGCTCCCTGGCCTCTGAAGCTGCAGGCAGAGCCGGCGCTGTACCTGATGGCCGCGTGGCCTGGGGAGGGCACTGAGCCTCTTGTTTCCCCCGAGCCAGGGGCCTCCCAGGGGCTCTATGAACTGAAGTGGCGTCACATATACGAACTGTGTGTGCGTGTGTACATGTGTGTGCATGTGGTGCTAGGGACACCACACGGATTGGACGGAAACCCTTTACTCGACCTAAGTCTTACTTCCTGGGTGTCTATCCATGCACTGAGCTCTGAGGCATGGAGGGCAGGCTGGTGCCTTTCCAGGCCAAAGTGCAGCACGAAGAAGCAGGAGTAGGGTGCCAATTGCGGCCCTGGGGGACAGATGGGGACAGGGGACAGGCCAAAGAGGCATGGAGGGTCACTGCATCTCGCCTGCGAGGCCGGCTCTGTGGAGATGCCGGGGCCGGCAGCCATGAGTGGCGTCGAGAGACAGGTGGACACAGGACTGAGAGCTGAGTCCCAGAGGGAGCGACCGGCCATGAGGAGCCCACAGCCCACAGCAGGGACCTGGTCATCTGGCCTTCCAGTTTCCTAAACTGAAGCTGCAGCCACCTGCTCTTCCTGCCTCGGCCCCAAAGGCACAACGCTAAGCATTTGCTCAGCACTTGGGGATCCTAGCACTCAGGAGGCTGAGGCAGGGGGATTCCTGTGGCCTTGGCTACAGAGTTAGCCCTTGTCTCGAATGCAGCTGGAGGACAGACTGGTGAGGAGAATGTATGAGGTCCAGTTAAAAAGGAAGTCATGGGCCCGGCAGGATGGCTCAGTGGTCTAAAGCGCCTGCTTAGGAAAGCTTAGGCGGCTGCAGGGACCGAGGTTTGATACCCAGCACCACATGCTGTGCCAACCCTGCCCTCAGGGCAGGCTGAGCCGGCCATAAAAAATGAATAAATAAACAAACAAAAGTACAAGAAAAGTAAATAAATAAAAAATTCTTAAAAAAAAAAAAAAAAAAAAAAGGAAGTCACACTAACTCCTGTTCATTACAGCAAAAGGAGCTCTTCATAGACACTGCGGGCGATGTCGTGGGGAGCTGTCTGAGGGAGTTCTGAGCTGTCATGGTGGAGCGCTTCAAAGTGCTATTCCCTTGACTCAGCAGTTTCGTGTCTGGACTGCCACGCATCCGTTTATAGGTGTTTCTAGGTTTTATTGATTTGTTTGAACAATTAATTCTAGGTGCCGTCTTCATAGAGTTTCTCATGCTACTGCCAGAGTGCCCTATTTTACAGTCACTGGCAGTCCGTGGTTCCACATGCAGGGAGGGGGCTGGGGCACCCCACACACATGAAGTTAACTCAGGAGGTACCAGGGGGTCATGGGGGGCAGGACGGTGGGCTTCTCAGAGGGAAGCCTGGACCGCACCTCTGCCGCCTGCAGTCAGACACGGTGCCTGAACAGAAATGCATGCAGCAGCACCAGGCGGCTGGACTGCATCCGAGAGAAGGACTTAGCCCTGCCTCACTGGCACGCACCTATAGTCCCCAGGACCTGGAGGCCAAGGCAGGAGGATCTCAAGTTCAAGGCCAGCCTGTGAGACTTAGTGAGACCCTGTCTCAAAATCAAATTTAAAAGGGTTGAGCTGGGAGCTGGGAAGGTAGCTCTAAGGCACAAGTGCCTGCCTGGCAAGCACAAGGTCATGAGTTTGAACCCCAATCCCACCAAAAAAAAAAATAAAAAAAAAATAAATAAATAAATAAATAAATACATGGGCTGAGGTTGTAGCTCAGAGGTGGAGCGCTTGCCTGGCTGTCAAGGCCCTGGGTTTCATTCCTATTAGGGAAAAACACGAATGAAGTGAAAAAGGCCTACAAGGGGCAAACAGGCTTGGAGAGATAGCTCGGCCTCTCAGTCTCTTAAGCTGCCCCTGCAGCCATGGCAGTCTGAGTTGTACAGCAAGACCCTGTACCAAATAAATAAATAAATGAATATGCCTGGGGAGATAGCTGGCAGCTTAAGGGCCTGCCTGGCAAGCACGAGATCCTGAGTTTGATCCCCAGCGCCAAAAATAATTAAATAAATAATACATAAATTAAAAGAAGCAAGCATAAACAACTCCCTTCCTATCACTATACCCAGTTCAGAATATATTTAAAAACAACGCTCTTGCAACTCAAAGATGAAACGATAAGTAATCTAATTAAAATACTGAACAGGTTCTGAAGAAGCTGTAAAGGAGGAAAGCACTAGTTAGCTCAGTCTGGAGAGGTTTCGTCTGTAATCGGCTAGCTCCAAGGCAGGAAGCATCTCCAGGAAGAAGCAGCGCGTGGCGGGCAGAAGGCAGCAAAGCAGCCAGGGGCCTTACCAGCGCCTCTCTGCCCCCTGGGTCTTATCCAGGCCGCGGAGGGCGGGCGGCACTCACACCCTTAACCCTAGCACCCTCGATCCTGGCACGGTACCATGAATCAGTCCTAGCGTCCCACATGCTCAATCCAGCCACCTCTGAAAAAGCCCAGCTATGATCGCATGAGGCTTGGGGGTGGGGGGGGGAGGCAGCAAGGCACAAACCGGAAGAGCGGGTATAAGAATGTCTAACATACTGCAAAGGAGCACGCCTGCAGTCCCAGCCTTCAGGAGGCTGAGGCAGAGTTGCTATGAGTTCAAGGCCAGCCTGGGCTACATAGTGAAACACTGTCTAAAAAAAAAAAAAGAGGAGCTGCTGCGGGTGGCTTAGCCCGGAAGCCCCGCCCCTGAGGGCGGATCTCTACTTTGTGGGGCATCCACAGCTGTCCTTGGTCTCCATGGTGACCAGCTAGACTCCTTACCAATGTCTTTATGAGGTGTGATCAAAACTGCGGTGACTGCACTCTGGACACCATCCCGCGGAAAGCCGGCTTGTAAAAACGCGATGCCGTGTCCTCATCCACCTCAGTCACCAGATCTGGCCCCACGCGACTTCTGGCTCCTCCCCCAAGCCAGTGTGGTCAGGAAAGGCAAATGTTCTGAGCCATTTTGGACAATGAAGCAGCGGCACGGCGCAGGGAGAGACCCACGGCAGAGAGGACGTTGGAGCTGCTGCAGGCAGTGGCCCGGATGCTGGGATGGGCGTGGGAGCCGGGGCGACTCT
Organism: Myocastor coypus; assembly: GCA_004027025.1. Taxonomy (NCBI): domain Eukaryota; kingdom Metazoa; phylum Chordata; class Mammalia; order Rodentia; family Myocastoridae; genus Myocastor; species Myocastor coypus. The sequence continues at coordinate 20,865 of PVJA010015029.1, forward strand.
TGGGGGCCGCGGGGTGCTGGTGGGCCCTTCACTGTGATGCATTTCTAAAATGTAAACACTTACTGTGTTTTCGATGGCATGTGCAGAGTCCCTCAGGACGAGCTGGGTGGGGGCTCAGGTTCGGGTGTCCTGTAGCTGGCAGGCAGGCCCCGAGTCTGCCATGCGCCCAAGAGGCAGGGCTCGGGCGATGGCAGGCACCCTGCTAGGCCAGTGGCCACCCTGGGCCTCGGGTCACCAGCTCCAGAGGAAGCTACCACTGTGCCATGAAGGAGCCGGTACCACTGGGTGAGGGCCCAGCAGAAGGCCAGGCCTCCTGCTCACCACACCAGCTTGAGTGAGAGCAAGTGTCCCCACCTCGGGCCTGCTGGAGCCCTTGTCAGGGGTCTCCTCCGCAGAAGCCACTGCTCTTCTAGGTCCTTCAATGCTCCCGTGCATGTGTGTGCACACATGTGAATAGGTATTTGACGCTGCGGGTTGAACCCAGGGCCTTCACACTGAACTGCAATCCCACCTTTTTTTGGAGAGACGCTTTTGCTAGGTTCATAGCTGGGCGTGACCTTGTGGCGATCCTCCTACCTCAGCCTCCCGAGTGCTGGGATTCTGGGAGTGCGCCACTATGCCTGGCTCAGACTGCCAGTGGGGACCCCGTGCAGGGGGCAGCTCACCTGCTCACCTGCCACATGGGGGTGCTGTGTGCTCCGGAAGCCGAAGAACAAATCTAGGGTGAATTCGAATCAGCACCATGTGCCCTTGGTGTGCCTATTGCGTGGCTGGCTTCTTGAGGCAGGGACAGAGTTCTACTGTGGTGAGGGACAGCAGGGCTTGGGCTGAGTATTTACTCCTTGGTCGTGTACTGAGCTGTCCCTTAAAGGCTCACCTGATCCTGAGAGGTGGCTGGATTGGAGGTGCCTCGGTGGACTTGCAGCCAGGGGCCTGGTCCGCTGGGAGGGGCGTGGCCTGGAGAGGGCTCCTCCCCCTGACTCCTCCTCTCTCTTGCTGCTTCCCGGTGCTCTGAAGTAAGCTGCTCCCCGCCCTAGCCCCTCTGTCAGCACCCAGCCTTCAGCCGCAAACCACAGACTGAAACCTGAGCCCAAATAAACCCCTCCTCCCTAGGCCGGCCAAATAGCTCACAGGATTAAAGCGCTTGCAAGCAGGCGGGGTTCCATCCACCGGGACCCACTGAGAGGGCAATTGAGACTGGGAGTGGGCGCGCGCCTGTAATCGCAGCTCCTGGGAGGCTATAAACCTGTGGATCACTAGGAATCTGATCTAGTAGTGAGACCTTGAACACCCTGTCCCTGTAGATCCTTCCCTAAAAATACAAAAACAACAAAACGCTCCTCCCTTAATTTTCAGGTGCAGTTTTGTTTTGTCCCCTGCCCCCCTTTTTTGAGACAGGGTCCGGCTATGCAGCTCAGGCTGGCCTTGAACTCGCTTTTGTAGCCCAGGCTGGTCTCCCTCACATCTTCCTGACTCAGCCTCCCAAGTGCTGGGATTACAGGTGTACGTCACCACACTCGGCTTGTTTGTTTTGAGACAGGTCCAGCTTTGCTGTTCAGGCTGGCCTTGAACTCTCGGCATCCTACTGCTAATGACTCCTGAGTGTGCAGTTAGGTTACAGGTCTACACCACTACGCCATGGTGGACTAGGATTAGCATCTGGTGTGGCGGGTTCTGCACTATGAAGATACTTGCTGTCAACATAAAGCATCCGCAAAATAAATTTGAGTTTCTGATGAGGGAATTGGAGACCAGGCTGTATTATGCAGTGGAGTTCCGCTCTACCATAAGTAAAGACAAGCTTGGGATGTTCCCAGCCAAAC